>JAHBMJ010001943.1:0-23866 GCA_018398765.1 Chromera velia | reverse complement strand
TGTGGAGCTGTTTGCAGGCTTGCCTGTGTGGAGGTGCATGTGCACGAGCAGGCAGGCGGCAGCGCGGTTGGTTGAAGGAAACGGTGAGGGATATGATCGAGCCGAGGACGGGCAAGGCAGGGAGACGGATTTGGAGGGAGAAGGGCAGCTCGAATTAAATGAAAAAAGGCCGGGGTCGGCCCTGTCCCCTCTTTGGACGGAGTGACTGCGTGCCTGCGTGCGTCTACGCTCGGCTGCGTGAAAGACTCTGAGCGAGTGCGGGCAAAAAGGTGAGAGAGGAAAGGGGGGGGCCGACGGGTCTGCAATGCGTTCGTTCCAACGGGTCTCGTGGTGGCTTTCGTTGAGTGTGGTGAATCAGATTTCGTCTTCTTTTTCCCTTCTCTTCTTTTCCCTTCCCCTCTTTTCTTTTCTTTTCTTTTTTTCTGGCCTTTGTCATTGTTTCGTTTGTTTCTCTGTCCCTTTCGTCTGTCTCCTTAGTTTGGTGTTTGGTTTCCTTCTTGCTTTTGCTGCCTCTCCAGGAAGCGACATGATGTCGCAGAATTGTGCAAAGACCGACCCACGCACCCACGCACCCACTGACCAACCCATCTACCTACCTGTCCCCCGCCCCCACGCACACACAGAGGGAAGGGAAGGGAGGCAGGGGGCCAAAAACCAAGGCAAAAGGGAAAAGACTGACTTTTAGAGTGGCGCCACCCAGAGAGAGAATCAGGTGCCTTGAGTGTCCTGCAGAGACGGCGAGAGCAGCAGAGGCCTGCATTCAAGAGAAAAAAGAACTCAAAGAATTTTTGCTACCATACCCTGGACATTAATTTGTGTCCATTCTATGCGTGCCGAGGTGTGCGAGACCAATCTAAGACCATCTCCCCCTTTCACTGACCATCCCGCCTGAGCATGAAGTGGGGGCGTCTCCCTAGCCAAGCAAGAGCAAACAACATATGCTGTTGCGTTGCTACCTATCCGTTTACTCGTTGCTTTCTTTTCTAACAGCTTTTCTACTCATCTCTCAACAGTGTTACACTTTCTCACTACCGGAGTGTTGCATGGATTGACAGAAGTCCAGGCACCGTAGTCAGATACAGACTGAGTCAGTCAGTCCGTATGGAGCGTGAAAGAAAAAGAGCATGCAGATGAGCAATGCATGAATGAGTGCGTACATTCTCTGCATCCATGCACGCAGAGGGCGCCAGACGGCGGCGGCGTCCCCCCCCTCCACGGCGCACGCTCGTTGGTCGGGGCCGGCCCAGGTCCTGTATAAAGGCCTGCAGAAAAGAAAAAGAAAGTCAAACCATACAAATGGACACAAATTAATGTCCAGGGTATACGGAGCCTGAGCTAGCCTGAGCGAATTATATAGAGTGTAATTTGAATTCTATCGATCAATATTTTTCTAACTTCTAATTTATTTATCTTTTTTTTCACTTTTCTGCTATTTTGTTTATCATTTCCTAACATTTTTTCTAGTACTATTTTTTACAGGAAATGGATATATATAAATGAATGAATGAATGAATGAATGAATGAATGACTATAGCTGTTGGAGCCTAACTCCTGGCAGTCCATGTTCATATATATATATATATATATATATATATGTCAAATCCTGAGAAGGCCTAGCGCGGGACCTATATCAATCAGGCTGAAAGAGGACAGGTGGAGGGGGGGAGGCTGAGGAGGGATGGGAAGGAGAAAAACCCTGCAGAGCATTTTTGGCATCAGCTGTGGTATGCCGATGATGCGTCCTGCACAGTCTAGTGACTGGCTGGCTACGGTAGGTGTGGGTGTGGCTACGGCTCCTGTTGGCCAGGGGCCCTACTGCAGGCTATGAGGTAGAACAAGACAAGTAGTTTCTAGTGGTCCCCCACAGATTCCTCTAGAAAGCGAGGGAGTTATTCTAAGAAAAATTCCCAGAAGTCAAGATAGTCGAGGGTGCACGCCTCCTCGGGGGGCATGACATTGTGGGAGAGGTAGACCAGGAAACGGAATCGGTGCGGGGGTAGGTCAAAGAATGGAGTGAGAGGGTAGACAGAATGGCGTGGGCTACAAAGAGGGTGCCCCACGAAGCCTATACGGCGTTCACAAAGTCGTAGTCCAGCGAATGGAAGTTTATTTAGAGGGTTGTCCCAAGGGGAGGGGAAGTGTACGAGCTGTTGGAGGACACCATATGACACCATCACGGACAGACTCCTTTCTGCTCTGACCAAAGGGAGAAAGAGGGAGTCAGGGGGGGAACGGAGTGAAAGGGAGAGTCTCAGATGGCTTTGAGAGGTCGTAGCACTCAGTCTGCCGACCCGTCGGCATGGGCTGGCCATCCCACAGCCCCACAAGGAGGGGAGAAGGGCGTTTAAGACATTAAAAGCAACAGCTGAAGTGGTGACTGAGACAATCTTAACAGGGGGGGAGCTAGATAGAGAAGTCTACACAACTCAGAGCGCTACGGCCTGCAAACAGCACTGAATCCATCGCTGAGAGGCCTGGCCCGTCCGAGAGGAATGGGAGAGAGTCCGAGAGATAGAGTGCAACAGCCGTCCCAGAAGTGACAGACGGACAGAGAAAAGAAGTGTCACTGAGAGAGGCACCCCAACGCAAACAGTCGGCCTTGCTCTCAGCCACGCCTCTCAGCTCCTTACACACCAATCTGACTCTCGATGAGTTCAAAGACACGCTAGCCATCCGCTATCAGACCGAACTATAAGGGGAGAAGGAGACATGCGAGGGCTATGGAGGAGTATCGGACTTAGAACATGCCCTGAATTGTAAGATGCATGGAGGGGTTTGTCACCCTGCGCTATAACGATATCAAATTGAATGCCACTTAGGCTGGGCTTGTAGCCGAGGCCTACCTAGTGGGGGCAGTGAATAGTCGTGAACCCATCATTCGGGATGAGACGGAGGTGCCGGGGTCTAGTGTCAGGGTGCTCAGGGTTGAAAGGGGACTTCCAGGCGCTTCCAGGTACGGGAGCCGTACGTCAGACAGAGGTAGGCAATGTTCGACACATGTAAGGGTGAGCAACCCGTATGCTGCTTCCAAAGACAACATCCCCTGGACTGTCGTCCTCTCTTCCCAAGCTCAAGTCTTAGAGGAGAAAACAAAGCACACAACGGCATGTGGGGACAGGGGATACGACTTTATTCCACTAGTGCACGAGCCTGGTTGATGACACACTCCACAGGGAAACTAACATATTCCTGTGCAGGCAGGCTGGACTGTAAAGCGAGAAGTGGGGGCAGGGGTATGGGAAGGTGTGTGGACGAATCCGAGCGCTGCTGCAAGTCGCCCACCTACGGGCAGCAAGTGTGTGCATCGGAGGTATGCGAGGTCATCCTGGTGAATTAAGGGAGAGAGATGGGGGGATTCAGCAGTGTACTCATCCTTATAGACGACTGAACCGTAAAAGACTGATCGATCGAATAGAACTTAGCGTATGACAATATAGCCAGGGGTGTTGTTTTGTTGCGTAGATGGATGGAAGGTTAAGAGTAAGGCGGACGTGCTAGGAACAGATCTTAAATACAGTTTTTCCCATCATCATGATCAATCAATCATCATCATTATTATTATTAATCAATTAATCAAACAACTAGTCAAGCAATCAATCCCTAGCTATATATCTCCCCAATTGTTGATGATCGTCAGTCAATCAATTAGTGACTGAAAAAATATGCTAAGAAAAATATTAGAACAAACACTGACTCTATATTAAAAGCATTCTAAAGCATTCCTAAAATCACTTAAGACGGTGAGGTTTATTTGTTAGTTCAACTTAGTTACAAGTTAATAGTGCATGCAAATTTAAGTTGTGATCTTGATCTATATGATTCGAATCATTCGACAGTCTCTGACAGACTTAAGTTCAGAATAAAACACGCGCCCTCCAATTTGAATGTGATTTGCTTTATGACATTGGCTCTCTCATCTATAATTTTCCTTTTCATTTACACTCCGAGTTTGGCTAGCCTGAGGTTTCTAGTTTACAGACTACTCTGAAGTATATATAATTACATGCAGTCGACCTGCTTGCATGGTAGCCTGCCGGATTCAGATCCTCAATCGCCGCCAGGTCGACGGCAACCTTTTTTGTCTCCACCCCCCCCCTTCCCATCATCCTCTCCACCACTTGTCTTCCAATAGAGGCTGTGACTTGACGATTTTCCAACAGATCTGCGAGGAAAGAGAACCGACTGCCAAGAATCTGGAAAGACTCTTTCATGCAAGCCCACAGACCTATGATGTGTATTAATAAAACGAAAAGACTCTTGAACCGAGACTTGACACCCCCCTTTCAATTAGACGTACAGTCGGTTCTAACCTGGGACGGCACTCACCTCGCGCCGACACGCATTGTCCCCCCCTCCCTGAGCGAGCGCGTGAGCAGGAGGAGGCCGTTGTTCGACCGGCCGCCCACTCCACCAAGAAAGAAAGAAAAAAAAAACTATCCCCCAAGTATAGATAAAGCCACCACCCCCCAACCCATGCGTCATCTATGCACATAAGAAGAAGAGAGGGGTTCTGCCTTTGTCCTACAGTTTTGGCTTGCTTCTCTGAGAAAGTAGCTGTCGGACAAAAACAAGATCTCCCCTCCCTGTCACCCTCCCACCAACCCCTCCCCCCCCACACACACAGACACGACATGGAGCGAGACTGCAAGAAAACCAACTAAAGAGATTTGAGAGAGGAGCCACGGGCACAATTCAGAAAGAAAGAGAGAGTGAAAGAGAGAGACAGCGGTTTCACGAGAGAACTGGACCTTGCCACTCTCTGTCCCTGCTCTTTCACTGCAACACTGCAACTTTCATGCCTCTGATCTCGTCTTGCTGACGGAAAGGAAACAAAAAGTCTTTTAATTCTTTCATCTCCCGATGTTGGCAAGGATGGTATCAGCCAGTCCTTCCCTCTGCACAAACTCCCCCTCATCAATTCCTCCACTCCCGTCGGGGTCGAACTCGACCCTGCAGGCATACACACACACACACACAGACACACACACACACACACACAGGCAAGCAGGCAGGCAGGCAGGCAGGCAGGCAGACATGTTGACGCACGTGGTAAAACCGTCAAGGGATTATCCGTTGCTTGAGAGAGCGAGGAGAAGAAAGACCCAAGAGATATTGCAGAGGAAGAAAAATACTGTGGAAGAAAACAACACAACGACGCTTAATTGATTGTGCGGGGGGAAAGAAGAAGAAGGACGGAGGCAGGGAACACAAAAAGAAACACCATGCAGCTTTCGTGCAAGTCTCAGAGAGCTTTCGCGTATCACCTCGATGAAACGGTCAGCTGGCGGGATAGAAGGGGAGTTGCGAGAGTGTATTCTGAACGGAAAAACCGCATGAATGAATTCAGTACCAACCCCCTTACTCCCTGAAAATATTGCATCAAATAACCAAAGCATTGACTGACTAACCAACCCCCTTACTCCCTGAAAATATTGCATCAAATAACCAAAGCATTGACTGACTAACCAGAGAGCGTCCAAGAGAGCGCGCACCCCTGCGACCTTCTCACTGTCTCGAGAGAGGTTAAACGTTTTGATGAACGCTCGGCAAACCTGAAAGAAACCAACAACCGAAAAACACGTACGAGTTGAACGAGTTGAAGAGCACCTTCGAGCGAGAGAATGAAGGAAAAGGGGAAACGGCCAAAAATGAAGTTAGGCGAATGAAAAGAAGACAAATCATGCAAACATCCAACCTGTCCATAACCAAAGGCCATGCAGCAGAGGGAGGCAGTCAACCCTGAAAGCTCTTCAGACAGAAATGGAAGAAAGAGGGGGAGAAACCAACAAAAAAGTTTGATGGAGGAAGCAATGAACACCAAAATACGAAGAAAAAGCGAAGCGACTAAGCTGACTGACCTCTTCTTTGTCAAGACTACCGTTGCTGTTCTCATCCCAGTACCTGAACCACCCGCTTTTCTCCCTTCTGATGTCTGGAGGGGGTCCTCTGTTTCTCCTCACGTCCATGTGATTCCGGACCCACACCAAGAGACCTCTCTGAGGGTCCAGCATCTCACGCTCTGAGATGAAACCCGAGCTGCACTCAAGTATTAATGCAACCACATGCAGGCAAAGAGGGGAGAATGATCGATCCATGAATAGAAGATCGAGACGAATATTGTCAAACACACTGACGAACATAATATGATTGCTCTGGCCGTTGGCAAGATCACACAAGAGAAAAACCCCAAATACATACAGAGGGACTACGTCTAAAAATCGAGAGGAAACGCGTTTGAAGACGTGCACAAGGAAGAGTTATCGACTGACTGAACACACTGACAGTCACTTGCTCCCACTCCCTCCCCGATCGATTCATTTTGCTGCTCCAAGTCGATGATCGAAGATTCATCATCAGTCTACCCCCCCCCACACACAATGCATGAAGACAAAAAAAAATCAACTCACCCGTCCAGATCCCACTGCCGCCACAAATTGTCCAGTCTCGCTTCCAGTTTTTTCCAGTCCACAGGCAGAGCAGCCTTCAAGACTTCGATCACCTCCTTCCTGTCGAGCTTCCCATTCCCGTCAAGATCCACCACCCTGAACCAGCCTCTCGGGTCCTTCGTAGGGTCGGGAACGTCCAGTGTGTCGTCGAAATCTCTCCGGCACAGGGGGCAGTGCTTCTGTCGGGCACGCCTCATATCTCCAACACAGCGTTTATGAAACACGTGCTGGCAACAGCGACGCCCCCTCCAGGTGAGCACCGCCTGAGGTTCTTTGTAGAGCTCATCGAAGCAAATAGGGCACTCTGCGTACTCCTCGTTGGCGTCGCAAGAACGCATAGTGGAGGTGGTGGAGGTGATACGGGGAGGAATGCCCAGACCAGTGGCAGGCAGTTGGTGTGTGTGGTCTGTGGCAATCGAGTGACGAGCCCCCCCCATCCTTCCCCCTGGGCTTTGCTGCCGGCCCCGAGCGGGTGCCCTGGCAGTCGGGGTCAGTCTCTGTGCGTCGGTATCGTCGTATGCGGGGGGGGGAACATTCTGGGGGTATCGCGGAAAGGCAGGACCGTTGGGAGCAACAAATGGGTTTCCATTGGGTGTTCTCATTGGGGATGAGCTGGATGCACTGGGTCTGCGTCCTGTTGTGCTCTGCTGGTTAGCGTAGTTGGTCAAAGTCGTTTGTCTTTGGTAGGTGGGAGCGGGGGCTTGCTGCGGAGGGGAGACGGTGGGATAGGATGGGGTCTCAAAGGGGCGGTTGAAGGCGTCTCTGTTGGGGTTAGTGGCAGGCGTGGGAGATGACGATAGGTTGTCGGTTGTGCTACCCCTCCGTCGGCTCTGGTCAGCACCCATTCACGTTCCGTCAACTAGTGCTCGAGGCTGTTTGAAGGTTCAATGTAACTGGTTTCTTTTGTTCAGGCAGATCAGTCTGCGATAGACGGTCTGTCTCCTCAAGGTTTTCAGATAAAAGAAGGCTGGAATGAAGAAATCCCGCTTTCCGCCCCACAATTTAGAGGGCTTACACACAGAAAATCGGAAGCACAGCGCTGCAGATGCTCAATGCTTAATTGTGCGTAAAGGAGCGACGGTCCATGCAGTAACTTCTTCATACTTCTTCGATCAAGCAAAGAAAGGCCAAAATATAGCCGATTATGAAGCGAGCTCTGCGAATCGGATCCGGTTGGGGACGACCCTCCTCGGCAAAGCCTTTGAGAAAAAATTCCCTTCCGCGATCGGACTCCTCTCCTTTGAAGTCCCTTCTAACATGCAACAAACGCCCTGAGTGTGTGTAAAGAACAAACTGTCGTGATTTCTTCTGGAAAGCTTCCACGTTGACTGCGATTTCGTTTTCTGAACCCCCGATTTTGAATCTTTTCGGGTCTGAGACAGACAGAGAGGTGAGAGCACCGTCAATCACAAATATCCACCCGGCCTCGCAGAGCACTCGGCAAGTCAGGTGGATTTTAGAAGCCAGAAGAGCGTGAGGAAAGAGCAGTTTCCCTCCCCTTCTTCTCCCTTGTACCTAGACAGAAAGGGGAGAAGGGGGGATTTGGGGACAATGGAGCAAGCGTCTCCGTTGTCTGAGGAGTCCAAGGACGCCCTCCATGCCGCTCTACACCTGTACCTGGTCTCCATGGGGCACAATGAGTTGGCGGGAGAGCTGTACAGCGCTTTGGACTTGGAGGTGCGTGCACGACCGCAACTCTGTCATTGGCAAAGCGTGTTTTGGGTTGTAGATCGAAGATATTCTCAACAGCTGTTGTGCAGGGACATGCGTTTGTGTGCACTTTTTCGTCTCCGTCCTGACTTGCTCGATTCACGTGTGCCTGCCTGCCTGCCTGCATGCACGCATGCATGTCTGTCCCAACCCACGACTGCAGCACAAGCCCGCGTCCACCGACTATGTCGCCAAGGACCCCCACATACTCATGAGGCGGTGGCTCTATGTCAGTCAGTTTGTTCGCCTGCATAGCACTTCGCTTGAATTTCAAAATGCTCTGCTTATACCCCCAAAGCTACAGCTTTGAGTTATGTCCACGCTGTTTTTCGCAGCCTTCATTGAAGACTCCACGAGTCTATCTGTCTGCCTTTTCTGCTCACCTTCCACGTACAGTACAGAAAGAACTCTGTGTACATTTGTGTGTGCGTGTGTGTGTGTACGTGTGTGTGCGTGTGTGTTTCGACAGGGTGAGAGAATAGACGCTGGTGAGCAGCCCGAGGCGGTTGCCGGTGATGCGTCGTCCTCTTCGCAGCTCCAGCAGCTGTCGTCTTCTCTGCGGTACTTCCAGCAGTCGGGAGGACCAGGGGGGTCCTCTCGATACACGTCGTATGGATTCAACAAGAGAAAGTGGAGCGACGAGGAGGTCAGTGAGTGCATGCATGGGTGCATGAGTGCTGAGCATGTTTGTTTGTTTGTTTCAAAACCCCATTCAGGGTAGAGGGTAGAGGGTAGGGGAAGACAGCTGGGGGATGGATGCTCACACAGAGTCTCAGAGCGCTCGCACAGTGTAGTTGGTTGACGTAAGAACTTCTTCCTTTCCTTTCTTGCTCGTTGCCTTTCTTCAATTCTTTCCTCCTGACACTCTTTCTGGTCTTTTTCCCTCCGGCCACTTCTTTCTTTGGGTCCTTCCTGAGCATGAGGGATCGATAAAGGAAGTTGAGGGATCGATAAAGGAAGTAGAGAGGGAGGGAGGGAGGGAGCGAGGAGAGTCGACGGCAAACGAGATGGAGACTGCGATGCACACGCACCAACGCAGGACGGAATGTCAAAGGGCGAGAGACTGCGAACGAAAAGAAGACACACAGGGAAGAAACTTACATGGCAAGACAGGGAAGAGAACAAGGTCACCGAATGGGGGTGTGAATTGAGAGGAGCTCCTTTAATTCTGCTTACCTGCTTGCTTCATTGTGTACGTCCGTGCAGGAGGGTGAACTGATCATGGGCATGAGCGTGTACCCCTTTTCGTGGGCAATGATCAAGCAGGTGCGTGCGTGTGTGCGTAGGTGACTTGCTTGCTTGGTTGTTCGCTTCATTGCTTCCCTTCCTTTTATACGGAGTATGCGATCCTCTCGATCAGCAAAGCTTGCCTTCGCTCTTTCTTTCTTTCTTGGTCTGGCATGTGCACTTGTTCCTCTTCTTTGCGCGGGGGCGTGGTCTCCTCTATACTTCCTTGTCCTTCCGTTTCCATCTCCCTATGTGTGTTTGTTTGTGTGGGTCTGCGTATGTGTTAATTTGTGTGTGTGTGTGTGTGTGTGTGTGTGTGTGTATGTGTGTGTGTGTGTGTGTGTGTGTGTGTGTGTGTATGTGTGTGTGTGTGTGTGTGTGTGTGTGTGTGTGTATGTGTGTGTGTGTGTGTGTGTGTGTGTGTATGTGTGTTCGTGTTCTTTCTTGTTTTCTGCTTGGTCCCCTCCCGTCTTCACACCCACTCCTCCCTCCCCCCTCCCTCCCCCCTGCAGCTGGCAGTTGACGGTCACCTCTCCACCCTGGCGGGGTTCCATCCCTCCCAGCTGCGAGACAAGTGGAGGCACCTCCGCAAGAGGGCCACATGGGATGCGTCCATGCAGGCCTTCCGACGGCTGCAGGACGGAGAGTCCCGGGTGGGGGCACCGTGTGAGGACGAGAAGGAGAAGGATAAGCAGAAGGCGAACGGCAAAGATGGAGGGCCGGTGGCAGTCACACTTCAAGGGGGGGCATTTACCGCAACTCAAAATTTGAGTCTGTCAGAGGCAGCGCAAATGATCGTGCGCCTGCGTGAGCATGCTGACTTTGGCGGCGGCGCGCGGGATGATTCTGTGGGAGGGAGAGCTGCTGCGTCTGTGCCTGCTTCTTCTCAGCAGCACCAGCCAGCCTCACATCACTTTCATTTGGGAGGAGGGGGAGACACCCCGGATAGACACAGAGACGGCGCTGAGCGTGGGGGGGGGCATGAGTATGATTCTTATGAGGGTGGGGCAGCATCGGCCAGTGCCGGGGGGGGGGGACGGTTGCCAAATGGTACCGCCCGTGCTGTTCCCTTCGAAATAGATTTGTCTGAACCCCCAAAGTATATGGGGACTCACAGCAGCCACTTCCTTTCCGTAGACGCTGGAGCGAACAGCAGCAGTAGTAGCAGTAGCGCAGCAGCTGCTGGTAACAGCGGAGGGCGGAAGCGGACCGCGACCGGCGCCGCAATGGGCGAGCGCCCTTCCGCCGTCTCCTCTGCGTTTGCTGCAGGTTCTGTGGACCAGCACAGACAGTCTGGGGCATTGAAACTCCCACGCCCGAGTGTGAATCTCCCGGGATCCGTTGCTGCAGAGGGAGGGGGAGTGAAGTTGGAGCCCCAGCCGAATCCAAATCTACCCCTAGACCAGACTCCAGGTCTGTCATCAGACAACATAAACGGGGTCAATGGGGGGGAATTTGGTTTGCCCATGGTGTTCAGTGGGTCGCTGCATGCGGATCCCTCGGGCTTTGCGCCTGCGCCTCAGCCCCCCGAACAGCTGCACGCGGCAAATCTGGACCACAGTAGCCATCACCCGTCGCACTCTGCCTCCTCCTCCGCGTCTGCGCATGGGGGGGGTCACCGACGGCAGTCGGGGGGGGATTCGTGGGGGGGCCTGTCGAGGCAGGGCTCTTCTTCGCGTGGTGGGAGTGGTGGGGGTGGCGTGCATGGGCATGGGGGGTCCGGAGGAATGCGGGAGAGTGGGTACTCTGGAGGAGGGGGTGCGTTCCTCTCTCTAGGCTAGCAGGAAGAGGGGGAAGAGAGAGAGCATAGGAAGATCCGATCCTAATCGAGTACAGAGGTCAGATGGGAGACAGGAAAGGAAGAAGGAGGGATAGCTTCACTGCTTCTTTCCTGTTTCTTCCTGGCTTACTTTTCCTCTCGCTCCTTTTGTTTGGTTTTGTGGGGTGTCTGAAGGGAGGGAGGGATGGATCCCCTTGTTGCAGTTGTCACATTAGCTCTCCCTGTCGTGGGAATGAATGTGGGCAATGCATCATGATGTTGTTTTGACATGATGCACACCTGCATGCATGCGTGCAACCCTTTTCCGTCCTGTTGGCAAAGGGGTGCATGGGGGTGCAAGGCCACGTATAGAGGAAAGGAAAGGAAAATGATCGAGTGCGTGCGTGCGCATGCATTCTTCTGCAAAGCCGAGAACAAGGAAGAAAAAAAGAAATAAATAAAGAGGGGAGAAGCGGCTGCACAGAGAGAGAAGAGGAGCGATTCGCCACGCCAGGCAGGCGTCACTAGGCCGTCTCACTGTCAGTCGGCCAAAAGATGTCGGCAGATTTTCATAAGAAGACACTATGTCAGAGCAATGCTTGCTGTGCATCCTCGCGGTCTTTTCGTCTGTTTCAATAGCAGAACTTTCTGCGTCGTCGTCCGTGAAGGTCGCAGCCGTGTGTGATCGTGTTTGTTTGTTTCTCTCTCTCTCTCTCTCTCTGTGTGTGTGTGTGTGTGTGTGTGTGTGTGTGCGTGTGTTTGCCTGTTAATGTGTCTGTGTGCATGTGTGCGTGCGTGAGCACCTCGTTTCTTTGTCAAACATCAATAGTACTTTCTAGCTGACTCTGGGTGTCTGGCTGCATGCGTATATAGTCTTTTGTCAATGCAGCATCTGGAGGTGCATGTGCAATTAAAAGGGAGACTGGCTGTGACGACAAGAGCGCGTCCTAGCTTCCTTTCTTCCTACCTTCAAGTTGGTCGGTCCGCACGACCGCCTATCCCTCGAACGGAAAGGCTGGCATCTGATCTAGCATCTGATTTAATTCTCCAATTTAATATTCTGGAATGTATGCATGCTTCCATGGTCCACACCTTGCAGAATAATGCGAAAGTTTGTATCAACTTGAAATGGTTACCAGAGGTCCAGAGCAAGCCACGTGGACCCTAGCGTGGACCAATGCAGTGACGCTTAAAGAATGTCGATCAATATGCCAATGCGACGACTCAGACATTAACGGGGGACAGTATGTGCTTCTAGGCGTACATGCTCAGTGCCTTGGTCAAGTTGAATTGATCAGATATAGAATCAAAAATTCTGAGAATCTGATTTAAAATAGCTAGGGATTCATTCGAGAGGAGTTCATTTCAACTTTAATCATCAGCTAGATCATTAAACTATACGCCTAGCTATATACGATATATTATTTACAGATTATTCAGACCATATATTAGACCAAAATTATAGATGCCGGTATAGAGACGCCGTTCAAAAAGTTCTATTAAAATTGTGATATGCAGTTTTAAAAAAGTTTAAGATGATCTAGATGATGATGATTTCTCTGTAACACCCGCAGCGGAATCACATAGACTGACATATAGTTATGATTTGGTCCTTTGGAGCTCAACTAGGAGCTCAATTAAAATTTAAAATATCATTATATCAAATAGTATCAAAAAATTAAAGACCTGTGAATTTGTTTAAAAAGATTATGTAAAAAACATGCAGCGTATAGCTATATCTGCATGCGTGGTTGTATATAACATTAACTACATTATACAATCAGCTAGAAAATCAGTTAAAAATAATTATTAACATTTATCAGCATAGTAGTGAATTATTTTTTCATAAGTTGTGTGAATCACAACTTGTCACTGCATGCATGCATGACTATAATCGAGTACGAGCAAATGCCCGAATCAAAATTAAAGCATTCAAGTTCTCCAGTGGGCAATTTATGTTTCTTTTGTTTGTCTCATTATGGACACAGCCTGACGGTCAACAGAAAAAACGAAAAAGAAAGAAAGAAAGGACAACTTCGAGGAGGACGTATGTCCATCGCATGAGGTCAACATAGAGGGTTGAGGTCAATTAATCTAGTCTGAGAGACAGGTCGACCAGATAAAAACCGCCACACGAAGAGAGGGACACACCAATGTTTTCTTTGCCCCACCTTTTCTTTTTTGCGAAGGTCTAATATACTATACGCGTATGTTCACCTTCCTTTCATCAGTTACAAGTAGAAAGAGAAAGAGGACATGTAGGTTCGATGTCTGGGCGTTCGCCCTTTCATTGGCCACACCGCCAGTGGTGTCAGTGGGACATATGAGCAGGGAGACAGAACGGAAGAAAAGGGTTTCATCATTCCCTTTCTTTGAGGAATTCCTGAGAACGTAGCAGCAACAGGCAGGCACTGACAGAATGGAAGGCATGAACTCCTGAGATCATATGCTCAGTCAGTCAGTCAGTCAGTCAGTCAGGCAGTCAGGCAGTCAGAAAATCAGGGAGCGAATTGCTGTTCAAGGGAAGAGCAGATTCTTTCATTCAGAAAGAGAAGTCCACTCTGGAGACCTCCAAACCACGTGCAGGGCTGTCCAAGTTGCTCTCCGTCATTGGTCGCTTCTTTAAATTTTCACTTCCAGTCGCACGGACACATGCAGAGTTAGGGAGGAATGTGCATGCCTGCGCTTTATGGCGCGCACACACACGTACGCACATGAAAAGTCAGAGAAAAAGACACGCAGCGGAGAGTTGACGTGCGTCGAGCATCCACTTCAGTGTACAGTAGACTCGTGAGTGGATTTGGCTGCGCGTCACCCAAATAAATGAATGTCAATCACAGGGGAAGTGATAGGATCGAGCATGTCATTCAAACATCGCCACACGATTTCTTTGCCGAAGCTGACTCAGATCAACTGATCTGATTCAAATTTGATTCCTTTACACCACGCTGATTGCATACTGGCAGATCGCGGCGGCGGGGTTTTCAGTATCTCTCATGTCGTTGAAGCCAAAGTCGTTCCCAAAAAGAATGAGACCGAGATCATTTTCAGTACCTCCAAAGAAACAATTCGGCTCGGTGAACCCCACGGTCTTCCAGTTAAAATTCTGCACATGCATGCATGTTAGTCAGTGTGTAAGATGCAGACGTCACTCTGCAGCCAAACGCAACCTTACAAAAGAACAAAGTATGAAGTAGCTTGTGCTTGAAGTGTCACAAGCCACACGCTGTCAGGCGTTCTCTCCAGTATGGCACACGGCTGAATTAAGCGAAGAAAGGGGGCTGGATAAATGGATAGATGACTCGCATACACAATCATGCACACAAGAGCAGGACACCATTTTGCGTGCCTCTGGAGACCAGACCGAAATCGATAGAATGTTTGAAAAGTTCAGACACTTACCGCGGTGGCCACTTCGAAAGGCGTCGGACCGGTGCCCTCATCGTCCTCAAATTCCCAATTTGACGCACTGCGGCCCAGGAGCCCGTTGGGGGGGTTGGTTGAGCATGGGACTGTTCGCTTTCCATTCACAAAGTAGAAATCCCCGTCTGAGTTGCCGAGACTGGTAAACCCTCCAGCCACGATGAGGTTCGTAGTGAGGCCTACCGAGTCCTGGGTGTCCAGCACTGCAAGACCGGCGTGCTCTGAGAGCCCGCCCTCGGGAACATTCGCCTCGCAGAATGCAGTAGCGTCCGCCTTTCCAGAACCGTACTCGCCTTCCTGAGAACCTGACCTCACCACCCGAATGCAGCGACGAATGGCTCTCGCTTGGTCGGTTTTGGATTCAGCGAGAAGAGACCAGTTCTCAGCACACTCAGGCAGTCTTGCCCGGTGAAGGGGAAAGGGTAGGCGCAGAAGTACCCCGTGTCTGTGTGAGTCTTGAGACACGTACCGTTGTTTTGGCAAGGTTCGGCCATACAGGGATTGTCCCTCCTTTCGTTCTTCGTATAAGAGCCTCCTTCGGACTTTTCCATTCCAAACTTGAAACCTTCCAGGTCAAATTTGTCCGCAAAGTTAGCTGCAAAAACAGAGAATAAGGTGAAGTATGAATCATAGATATAGGTCAGGCAATTCCGTGCATTCTTCCAGTTGCATGCAAACTCGATCGTTTGTCACGTGTGCACCTGATCTCGAAAAGATAGAGTCAAACCGCACCGACCAAAGGAATCGACGAGACCGGAGGCAGATATCGCACCAAGGGCAAGAGCAGCCAACACAAAGACTTGCATCTTGATGTGCATGGATGGATACACAGTTGTTAGATCGAGGTCAGATGCTCCGCTAATCAGGTGAAGATCGATGCAGTTTGTTTCTGTATCAGACGAAGGCAAAGTAAGGTAGTCTGGTTGATATTGTCGCAGATGCTGTGTGGTAATGAGGTCACGTTTCTGACACCTATAGCAGCCATATAGTAGTATGGCTGGCTTGTATGCAGCCATGCATGCATGCAACGCTAGCTATCGTCTCGAGGGGCAGCCAGCTCATGCATGCATACACAACCCGTTCGCGGCATGCGGCAAGGGCCCCACCAGCAATACTTGAGGGCCCCGGGGCGGCATGCAAGCGGCGCGATCCATTGGGGCCAAGCCTGGAATTAGGCCGAGAATTAGACGTTCATACCCCAACAACGCCGCCTACCTCCTAAGCACGTACGTTTGCCACCGTACGTACAGGCAAGGCATTTTTCCCCCTCCGCTTGTACTGTTGTTCGACTTTGTATGGCAGACTACAGTTCATTTCATCTTTAAAAATTTTAAATTTGAAAGATTTTTGAAGAAGTATAAAACTCGATCAATAAAAAAACTCCTTTATAATTAATCAATCATGTATTTTCTTCAATTGATTCATGTATCAATTCAAATGTAATCAAATTTAAGAAAATAAACTTTTAAAAAGTACAAAAAAGCTTCGAAGACCTAAGGGAACTCCAACATTTTTTTAAACACTATATTTCCCTTCATAGTACTTCATAGTCATATTTTTCTTGGATCTGTATACCAGGCCTGTCTAGGGGCCTGAGCCCAGTCACCTTCATCTCTGGCAGCCTGCATTCTAGACTCTGCACTCCATAAATAAAAAAAGAAAAGAAAAAAAAAGAAAGTTTCTGATCTTTTTTTTCTTTTTTTATTTATAAACTAAAACATATATAGTTTTTACGCAACATCCCATGCAACACTCTTGCAGCACCTAAACAACAGTCGTTTGCCTGTTGACTGCCATGATAAATAAAAAAAAAGATTTACAAAAAAAAAAGCTTTTCCGATCTTTTTTTTTTTTTTTTTTATGTAGTGTGGAACCTAGCCTGCATTGCTACAAAGGAAGTCCTAAATAATTTTAAGCCATGTCATGAAATTTATAAACAATCAATCTCATGAATACAGACAATCTTATTATTATACTGTCTGCGAATTATTATTCATTTCATGCACATCTATCCGTCTAACAACATTCCATACATTTTTTTGACAGTACATAGATTTGAAAAAGCTGTCAGTGGTTTAGATATACACTAGCAATATTATTAATTCAGAAAAAAGACAAAAGATTAATGGTTTAATGCTTTGAATAGAACCATCAATGCTCTATCACACCTAGCTGCGGTCCTGGTATTATAAATCAAAAAATTTGACACTAGCTAAACTTGAAGCTTTTAACTGGGCTCTTAATTTCCAGCTTAATTTATTAAAATCCTGTTTGAGATTCATTCACACATCATCTAGTACATCATGAAAGATTACAGGCTCTAACAGGCTCAAACCGTCGCCATGCGGGCTATTTATCAAAACCGCTCGACCTATAGTGATTTTGCATCCTCCTCCGCAAATCCACTGTGCGAGACAGTGACACAGATGTTGTAGAAGTAGATTTTGAGGGAGAAGAGAAAAGAAAAAGGAAAGAAGATGGCCGAGAAGAAAGAAGATCGAGGTGCATGAAGCCTGTAAACCGGCAAGCGCTCTGATCGATCTGGAGGGCCCGAATGCGCAAGGATCGAGAAGGGTCGATCCGCCTGTGGTTTTCTCCACCCCTCTTCTGATTCCCGATCTCTTCTACTCGAGCCGCATACTGGACAGCTGCACACATGCGGGGCAAAAGGTCCCAGCCGTGTTATGAAAACGTGTTGCTGTTTCTCCCTCCCTCTCTTTCTTTCTTTCTTTCTTTCTTTTTTTCTGTTCTCTCTCTCTCTCTGTCTCTTTTTTCTCTTGTTCTCCTCTTCCCTGCATGGACGAGTAACTATGTGCGTGAGTCATCTTCCAAGAACTCTCTTTCTCCCTTGGTTCTCGGACGTGTTTGTGTCCTGTTTCTCCTTTTTGACCATGCACTGCTTCTTCCATGCAAACTACTTGCACCACTTCTGTCGATAAAGATGGTAACACTAAGCTCGCCGCGAAATCAGATGCACGCGCTTTCACGATGATTCGCCCCCCCCCCCCCAAAAAAANNCCCCCAAAAAAAAAACTCCGTGATGAAGCCAACCGTCTACAGTTGCTGGCTGACCTTTGCTCTACTGGCCGTCGTCCGCCTGATTTCCTGCTGCGGCCTTCTGTTGCTGCACTCGCGTGAGCGTTTGTTGGACTGCGGCGTTGAGAGACTCTCTGGCTGCGTACAGGTGTCTCTCCTGTTCCCTCGCCACTCTCCGCTTGACCACCTCTCTCTTGACATGAGGGAGGACGAAAGAACCCACTAGCTCCCGAACGACCGTCTCGGGAGCTTGCTGCGATGTGAATGTTGAATGAGACAAAGGAAGACAAAGAAAGAAACGGGAAAGGGAGGGGTATGCTATGCAGATAATTTAGAACAAAAAGGCACACTCACTCATCGAGCTGAATAAATTCGAAAAAAGGAGACCGACCGGCCGAGGACAGAAGGCAGAGGGGTATAAGAGAACTCAAACACTGAAGCAAGAAAGCAAGGCAAGATGCCAATGAAGCAGCACTCGGCTGCAATTTTTTGCCCTTTGCCTAGCAAACCCCTGTAATCATTGCGGTTCCCTTCCAAAATTCATCACAGACCCACAACCCCAAACTCGACCGACCGACCTCCTGCTCCTCCAGTCTGTCCACGACCTTGGCAATCTTCTCTGCCCTCAACTTGGCCTCCGTGAGTGCAGCTGCCTTGGAGCCCTTGTCGACGGATTCGCAGATGATGTCTTCCAGATAAGAGTCCACAGAGGCATGGTGGACGCCCAAAATCTGCTGGAAGAGCACCTCCTCCCTCGCACGGAGTCTCTCCTCGGCCTGTCTGCGTCCTGACTCCCGGGCCTCTCGGAGCCGCCGGTCCCTCTCGGCAAGGGAAACCATCGCGGCAATGCGCCTCTCCTGCGGGCAGCAAACAAGAGAGAGAAGAGAAGACAAGAGAGGAATGAAAAAAGGAAAGGGAGGAAGAAAGACTCTAAGAAGCAAGGAAGGAACGGACACATGATGTGTGTGAACAAAAAACAGAGAGTCAACCTCTCTCTCTCTCTCTCTCTCTCTCTGTGCGTGTGTGTGTGTGTGTGTGTGTGTGTGGAAGAGAGCTGGACGTTTCCTTTCGATTTGACTGGTTGTTTGGCATCTCATGAAAGCCGCAAAACACGAAGACAAAACCTTCTCCTTCTCTCCCCTCTTTGACAAGATTGCAGACAAACAAACAAACACACTCCTTTACTGCCTCCGTGACTGACCTCCTCGAATCTCCTCAGTTCCTTCGAGAGGGCGTCCAAAGTCTCTGCCACCACTTGGCCCTGTGCAGAGTCGAGGAGAGCCTCTCCCGTCCTCGCCTCTGCATCGTCTCTTCTGAACTGCTCCTCTTCCTCCGGGCTCACGTCTGCTGCAGGCTCCTGGGCACCCAGCTCGAAGATCAAATCCAGACGCTTCTCCTTGCCCTCGAACATCCGGTTCTGATTTCAAACACACAGGAGAACAGACAGGAAGGCAGGCAGGTGTGAAGGACGATCATTGGCACCGACTTGTGGGTCAAGCACGTGCATGAAAAAAGGGTGGAGGACAGGAGCGTGTGAGGCATGTCTGATGTATCGAGGACCTGACTCTCCAAAGTCTTCTCTAATTCCTGTTTTCCTCTTTTTGACCTGGCCTCAATCTGTTTCTGGCTGGCAGCGGCTGCCGTATCTTCCTTCACGATCCTTTCCAGTTTACTCTGCCTCCATCCTACTTCTGATGCTCGCAGCATCCCTTACAAGCTCTGTTATCCATGAATGAATGAATGTGTATGCAAACATCGCTCCACCTAAGCTTTCAGCCTAGATGCGGGCAGACCGACTAACCTGAGTGGCCCTGCCTCTGATCAGTCTCTGCAGCAGCAGCACTGCGCACTCCTTTGCCTCCTCGTCCGGTTGGACCTCGTCCACTCTGGGCGTGTCCGGCTTGTCGAGGAGGTCGGCCTTCCCTGCGCCTCCCTTGCGGGCACCTCCGGTCTCGTCTCCTGCGTGCGTCACACAGCAGTCGGACAGACAGAGAGACGCGTTGAGGAAGGGAGGAGGAAAAGGAAAGAGACAAAAAAAGGGGGGGGCAACCAAGACCCAACACATGCAGAGGAATTGCGACGCCCAAAGTGCCGATTCGAGCAGAACCCCCCTCCCTTCCCTTCCAGCTACCACCATTCCGAGATAAATAGAGGAGAAGAAATTGAATGAACGGTCGTAAAGCTGAATTCCATGTTCATTCGAGAGGACGATTAGTTCTCAGGGCGACAAAGTGGAAAAAGATGGGCTTCAATTGTCAAATTGGAAGTACACGGATTGGCCTTTTTGAATCAGCAGAGAGACAAATGTGGATTGCGTGTAGCTTCGTGCTTTTACTTAAGCGACCGAACAAACAAACAGTGTCAGAAAAGTTAAAAAAAAAAAAAAACTCACCCGCTCTGTCCTGAGCGAAACCCTCCCCAGGCACAGCCCCTGCCCCCACAGAGAGGGGACCCCCAGCAACAGACGCGGCCACGACAGCCCTCATGTCTGCAGAGAACCTCTCGAGCGCTGCCTGCATCTCCGCATCCTTCCTTCTGTGGTATTTGGACAGAGTCGACACCTCCGGCTCCTTGGAAGGAATCTTGACACGCAGGGTCCAGGGGGGAAGTGTGCGTTGGAGATCAAGAAGCTGGGGGTAGGACTGGAGGTCTGTGGGTTGAACCTCAATGCGGGCTGTGCGGGTCTCTGGAATGTGACCATGACGGGCAAGGGGGGCGTAGGCCTCGGAGCCGAAGTAGGTGATCTCGGAGATGGTGTCGTTTCTCTTCCCCTTTCGCACTGTGGCGATGACGTTGGCGTCTGTTTCGGTGGCAGTGGGGCCAGCGATGGCCGCCTCTTCCAGCTTCTTTCGGAGAAGAATCTTTCGAAGAATCTTCAATCGCTTTCTCTGGGTAGCAGCCAACAGCTTGTCTCTTTCCTCCATTTTCCTCACTCGAACTCTCTCCACCTTTGCATCACTCCTTGCCTCCCTCTGCTCCTCCCGGGCGGCCAGAGCTTGTTTGACTAGCTCCAGCCGTCTCTCCTGAAGACGTCGAATGGTAGACTCTCTGAGAGCCCATGCACGGAACTCCTGCTCGGTGATGATTTTCTCTCGGAGTTTGAAGGAGAATTCGTCAGTTGTGGGAGGAAGCATGCTGTCCAGTTTCCGTTTCTGGCGCATCTTCTCAATCACATTCACCTCTGCTGTGGTTGCAGGGAGGCCCTCGTTATAGGCCAGGGTGGCGATTGTTAGGACTTCAGGGGTGGTCCCGTCAAGAACAACGTAGTCAGGGGTGTAGGGGTCCGTTTGGGCCTCTGACTCTCTGAAGACTGTCTGGGCGTATTGGTTTTTGATTCTGGGTTCTACAATCGGACGGTAGGGCTCCTTCTGAAGGGAGGCTGCCGCACCTGCCGGACCCCTCATAAGGGTCGGCATGGGCACAACCATAACCTTTGGGTTGAAGGAAAGCTGGGCCACCAACGGCCTCTTGAGATACTTCGGAAGGTATTTGCTTGAAACGTTGAAGACGTCATGATCGTGCTGTGTGTTGGGGTTCCAATTTCTGTCAACGTGCAGTGGGAGGTCCTTGTTCTGCTGTACTCTGAACATCTGTCGGGGATGATGGGGGAGTTCAGAGAAGAGAGCGTCTGTAGGTACCTTCTCCCACCTTCCTGCGAGGGACTTGAAGGTTTGTCTTGCGTGATCGACAGGGTGAGGTAAGGACATGACGGGATCATACAGATGGTCGAAGGGGCGAGTGGCCGTCATGGCCTTGCGGCTCTTCACAACGGAAGCGCTCGCAATTCCGCCTGCGTCGTCCATGTTTGGAAAGTTCTTCAAACCTCTGTTGGGGGTTCTGTTTGGAGAGGGATGTTTCCCTCACTTGGCTTGTGTCAGCTGCACCACAGACACGCCCTCCTCTTGTCTGCGGTGTGTCTGCGTCCGCTGACTGAGTGAAATCAACCGATCAGCCGAAGCGTTGCTTGACTGAACGCATTGGAACAACGGTGGACTGATGTTGCAGAGCAAAAGCTCCAGTACATGTATACATGCCTCTTTTTGCCGCTGGGCTATCAGCAGCTGGAAGAAATTCAAACACTGCTGCACAGTTCTCTGTGTATGTATGTGGGAAAAGGGACAGAGCTTCGCGTCACGAATACAATTGCATGAAGTTTATACATTGAAGGATCGACTGGTATGTATATACGCGTGTCACTATTCTTAAACTCATGTATATCGAACTCACGATACACACGTATACATCGCGTACATAAATTGTTTTCTGTATTTTTTAAACAAATAGATACAGAGCTGGAATTGCGTGAGAGGGCTCAAAAAAAGTTCATTTTCGCAGTGAAAAGGGGCCGGGAATTAACTTTCCGGGACAATGATGCATGCACCGACGACATACCGACGACCGATAAACCGATACGTGCCCCACATGCAAGCTAAGTTACAGCTGCTTCATGCATGGAGACGGAAAAGCCGACCTGATCGATCAGTATACCAGGCAGTGACTGGCAGAGTAAGACAGCGGCACGAGAAGGCCTAGCCCTCACCGAAGCACGGTTTTTCTCGCCCTTTATTTCATCTTTTCGAATCACCCTGAACGCAGGAACATACTGGCTCCCGCACTTGAAAACTTGAATCTCATGCTCCGAGCGCATGTAGACGGTCCGACACTTGTTTCAGCATTGAACGGCTCAGACATTCACTGCCACTGAAGTCTTCTCAGTTCTCACTCTGTGCCCACCGGCACCTAGAGAGAAATGACCACCCCCGGCCAGGACGCGGAAGAAAGACCAAAAGAGAAGGCGGGACGGAAAGAAAGGTGGACCGTGTTCGGCTGGCAGATTGCCAATTGTTGTGGGTCTAGGCAACTAGGTCGGATATCCAAGGTGGTCCCCTTCCTGCCCCACAAGCGGTGCGTGTATCATTACTCCATCCCCTCAAGTCTGTGGGCTCGCTACGAGCAGACCTCGCTGAAACCTCCCATCGCCCTGACAATTGATGACGCCCCTGGAAGGCATGACTCTGTGAACAACGCCCTCCTCGACCTCTTCAAGGACCACAATGTCCGTGCAACCTTCTTCATCATTTCAGGTCAGCAGGAGGCAGGAACAGATCTGAGTGGTAGTCTGACAAAGTCATGTGCATGTTCTGGATGGATCTGATGCCAGTGAACGTGCTCTTGCATGACTCTGTCTTTTTTCAGGTCACGTGAAGGATGCGTGACTCTGTCTGATTTCAGGTCATGTGAAGGATCACGAAGAAGTCTGCCGGCGGATGGTGAGGGAAGGACATGAATTGGGAAACCATTCGACAGAGGACAGGGCAGTTGCCGATCTATCCGAAGGAGAATTTGAAGCCAGATTGACTGAGTGTGAGAATATCCTGGACTCCCTGAGAGAAACTGCAGGGGGACAGAGGGAAGAAGGGAATGACGGATTGAACAGGAAAAAGTGGTTTCGTCCTCCCTGTGCAGCTCTGTCGTGGAAGATGTGCTCTGTTCTTGAAAAAAAAGGGTGCGTCCTCTTCTCAATAAATGTTGAAGAAACAGGAGCCAAGGAAGCGTTTCCGTGACAGTAGCATGTGTCTATCCCTTCTTCACAACAGGGAGGTCTAAAAAATTAGAATAAATTGATGGTGTCGTGAAAGTTCCCACAGAGGGTGCGGACCTTCTGAGCTGTGTTTACAGTCCGCGAATTCCTTTTTTTTTTTCGGTGTGCAAAAGCCGTCGACGCTTTCTTTCTGCTTCTCCCAGCCCTTTCCCGTGGGAATTCCGGTCTCTCTGCAAAACAAAAGCAAACCATTTGCGTGTTTGTATGTGCCTGTCCGCTTTAGCTTGCTTTTGCGCGACCTTGCGAAAGTAAGCAAGAAAGGAAGAAAGTCAGATCTCTCTCTCTCCCTCCCTCCCTCTNGGATGGATTCATGGCTGGATCAAGGAGGGAAGGGGGGAGAGAAGGCAGCCACGACGGAGGGAGGGAAGAAAGGTAGGAAGGAACAAAGACAAGAAAATAAAACGAGAGAACGACGAACGAACGAAAGAAAGAAAGAAAGAAAGAAAGAAAGAGAAAAAGAAAGAAAGACGAGAAAGAAAAAAAGAAAGAAAGAAGCAAAGAAAGAAAGAAAAGAAAGAACGATCCGCATGATGGATGACGGAACGGACCCCAAGGGCCTCATCGAGAGCATAAACGTCAGCGAGCACATTGGTGAACCTGGGCACACACACACACACACACACACAGAAGGGGGGGGGGGGGGGGGGGGGGGGGGGGGGAGAG
>JAHBMJ010001942.1:0-20054 GCA_018398765.1 Chromera velia | reverse complement strand
AATAAAGTGTTTCCATGTGCGAACAGCTCCTTGTGTCTGCGGGTGGGTGGGTTTGCACGTGTGGCTTTTGCCTTACTTCCATCTCCTTTTAAGGCACTTGTCCGTGCGATCCTAAGCATTTTCTGTGAGCCTGTTTGTCTTTTTGAATGTTGATCTATCACACAGTCTGTTTGCTTGTCTGTCTACCTCTGAATGAAAAAGAGGAAAGACGGAAAAAACAACAGTATTGCCTTCAAGTCTGTCGGTAATTGTTTTCCCGTTTTTTTTCTCTGTCCGGTGTCAAGAGAAAGAAAGGAAAAGAGAAAACACACATTCTGCGTGTCTAAGCTGTCTGTCGCTCTGTATGTATGTGTGCCTGCCTGTCGGTCTGTGCGAAAGGAAGAGGAAAACGAAAGAAGAGACGATTCAGTCTGTCTTTCTGGGCACGTACGGTGTCTGAGCGACCGCCTTTGATCTGTCTTCCCGTCCTTGTCTGCTGTACACGTGAAAAGAACAGAGGCGAAAGAAACAAAGAGTCTGTCTGCCTGCGTGCGTTTCTGTCTCTGTGTCTGTCCAGTAAGAAACCAAGAGAAACGAAGAAGACCAAAAAGTGATACAGCCTGTCTGATTTTCACCAGACCTCGGCTTAGGACAGAAGGTTTGTCACATTGCCTTTTCCCTTCAGTTTTTCACTCAAGGGAAGTGCTTTCGTGCGTCGCTTTGATTTGCTTTGCTGTGCCTGCAGAAAGATGCCGCCCCCCCCTCTCCGGGAGAGGACGCAAAAAAACGAAGAGAGGGAAAATCCAAAAGGTCAGATTGAAGAGACAAACGTGTGCACTGAAGTGATAATCTTGCATGTTTTTTTTCTAGCTGCAATTTCATTCTACTCCCTTGAGTTCTTGTTGCGTCTCTTTCGCGTTCAGCGCCCTCCTCCCTCTCGTCTTCCCGAGATTTGTCTCTGCTCTCTGAATTGATTTACCTCTTTTCCCTGCCTGCCTGCATGATGCATTCAGGGGGAGAGAGAAGGAGCGGGGGAAGGATACCGGTCGGAGTTCCCGTCTCCGCTCTTCCTCTGTCTCTTCTTCCGGCTCTTCCTCCTCTTCTTCCTCTGACGAGTCAAGCCTTTCTTCCTCAGACAGCGGGAACAACCAGAGTGACAGTGACAGTGGGAGAGACAGAAGGGGAACACGTGAAAAGGATAGGCGGCGCAGTTCAGACTCAGCCCGCAAGCACAAGAAGACCAAAAAAAGCAAAGAAAAGCGCGACAAGAAAAGGGGAAAGGACAAGAAACACGACAGGCAGAAGGATAAGAAAAAGAAAAGGAACAAGTCGGATAATGAACATACCGACAGAAAGAGAGCGAAGAAGAAAAAAAGTCACGACGCCGCCTCGTCCCCTTCCAGAGTGGACCCCAGAAGACACAAAGAGACAGACCCCCGGGAAGACGACCCTGACAAGGGCAGCCTGAGGAGGAGGAAAGAGCGAAGTGACAAAGAAAGAGAGAAAAGACGAAAGGAAAAGGAAAGGCCAACCGGGGAAAAGAGAGAAAGGGCAGAAGAGGGGAGTTCGGATTCAGAAATCCAAATCCAAAGGACGAGTTCGCCTCTGTCGAGTGCAAAAGGGAAGAAACGTGTCCTCCCTGCATCCGGTGACTCAACTCATCAGGAGGGAGGAAGAAGAGAACAAGAAAAAAAAAAGGCGAGTACCGATGGGAGAAATGGTCTGTCATCCTCTCCCGCTCCCGAAAGGGGGGTCAGTCGGACAGCAATAGAATCACCAGAACACCCTGTCTCCAAACGCCAGCGCGGCGATCGCCACGATCCCGAGGAAGACATCTCGGCGGGATTCTCGGGAAGCTCGGAGGTGGAGGAGATAAGTTCAGACGACGGCAGTCATGCCAGCAGGAGGCAAAGCTAGAAAAGAGACCGTTTGCGGCGGCGCCGGCGGGTCGATCGTTCATCTCCCAAGTCAACCCGGATGCTAGCCCAGATGATAGTAGACAGTGTAGATGATACAAATTTTGATTTCGAACCTTTGGCCAATTGCACTATACCGTACAAGAAACGAAAATTTTAATTATATGGGATTTTGGTAGAGGATTTTATGTAGGATTTGATCAGTTTTCTACTAGGTTTACTGCTAAGGCTTCATCTATATTAGTTAAACTTTGTAGGGTTCAGGCTAGCTTAGCCCGGGGGAGATGTGGGGGTCCGGAAACGACATCAGGAGAGGCTATACGCTTTGGTACTCATAGAAGGGAGAATCCGTTCAACGACCACTGGCAGTACACAAAAATAAACAAACAAACAAATAAGCAAGAGCCCGAGTGGAGGCTCGCCAACCTCAGCCACTTCAATCCAATTCAAATTAATTTAATTCAAACTCGCCTCAACTAACCTTGACCACGGGAACGCCAAGCAGCAGGACTCAGCCAAGCCGGCCGGGCACGAGACTGCCGCCGCACGAGCAGATACTCCCCCGCCTAGAGCTCTTCGTTCACCGCACCTTGAGGTGTTTAATCCTTTTACTTTTTCCGTCTACATGCCTCTTCCTCAGTGAGGTACGCGGCACATAAAAACGCATGCCGGGGGTGAGTGGGGTGCTTTTTACCCCCCCCTCTACATAGGAGACCGGCGCTTTTCCACAAAAAACCCGTTCTCATAATTGGTAAGGAGTTAGAAGCTGAAACTTTGTGTAAGAAGACATTATAACGATAGAAAAAGAACTATGAAATAGATTTTTTATATCATTTCTAGAAACATAGGCTGCTATACAAATTTTGTGAGTTTCATACCGTTTTTCTTACTATTAGGAACCGTTAAAAAATGGCTTAAAAATCAAAAAATTTGTATAGCAGCCTATATTTCTAGAAATGATATAAAAAATCTGTTCCATAGTTCTTTTTCTATCGTTACAACGTCTTCTTACATAAAGTTTCAGCTTTTAACTCCTTACCAATTATGAGAACGAGTTTTTTGCGGAAATGCGCCGCTTTAGGGGGGTAAAAAGCACCCCACTTACGCCCGGCATGCAAAAAAACGCCAGACGCACCCAACGTGATCCTCAAGCGATGCAGTTTGCATGCCCTTCTGCACGCGCGCACGTAAAGGAGATGGGAATAGGGATAAAGAATGTAGCAAATAAATCGAAAGAAGGAGAACAGAACATCATGAAGAGCTGATGATGGAGGTGTGCTAACCTGGGCTATGACAGCAACGTGCGAAGCCCCATGCTTGCCGAGAGTGAGCGGCAAAGAGAAAAAGAGACATCAGAACAACTGCGCAATTTATCTTCAATCGGATACGTATATACACATAGAAAAGGAGACTCAGGGGCCTTGAATCGAACTGCAGCACTGAAGAATTGGAAGGCGCTCTGAAATCATGTGCATGGAGAGCCTACGAAGATCGATGTACGTGTTGAACTTTCCTACGCAACACCGATCAAAAGATTGTTGATCATCGACAGAGTTCCCGTTGCGAATCCGGCACATATATTAATACATGGTGGCTATTAAGTATCAGTATATATATGGAGAGATCGGAATCCACGCAAACCGTACATGCAGCATCCCAACATGAGATGCCATCTAATATAGATGGAAAGGTGTACTGGATATATACATCCTATCGAATATATGAAGTAAGTATAGCTATGGAAGGAAACCATCGTTCGAGTATTTACATGTACACAGCGAATTATATAAGTCGATGTCTAAGCGCGCACTGTACGCACACCACCATGCAGTCCGTGGCGGGGGGCTGGGGCCCCACACCGCCCACGGCTGGGGGCAGCCAACCGACCCCAGCCCTAGCCCCAGCCTAATGTACGAGTTCCCTAGCGAGTTCCTAATGGCCCCTAAGAATCCGAACTTAGTAATTCGTATAGGAGTTTTTCCCTTTCAGATTTTTTGACTGTTCGAGTCTGTAAGAGACGATGTAAGACGATTAAAAACCATGTATTTCTGAATCTTTTTTTTTTCTTAATGTATTTAAATGATCGAGTGTGACAGTGTATGATAACTTTATATGCGTTTATTTGTTCAATTGTTTTTATACAAATTTTTTATGTATAGTGTTATAACAATAATAATCGTGCATAGGTTATAGAAAAAAAATCAATAAATTTTATGAACTTAAATTTACTTATGAAACTGTGAAGAAACGTTAACAATACAAGACACTGAAGTAATTATGAATTAGGACCTGTTTTGCCAAGGTTGGAGCCCTTTAAGCCTGTTTTTGAGTTTTGACGGGGGCTTTGGCTTATGCTAGCCTATGCTAGAATCATTTTAAAGGTCATGCAGGCTTTCTATTATTTTTAGTTTGAAACGGTATTCCCGGTACCGCGAATATCCTTCATTTCTGCTGAAAAATAATTTAAGGAGTCAGAAGGATGGTACAGTGGTACAGCACTCAGTCTGGCACTGATACACTTGATTCAGATCGATCAGATGATTCTGAGATGAATTACAGTGGTCCCCAAGCAATGCGATCAACACGATAGTGCAAAAAGCAAAGGCGGATGGAGTCAGCGAGGAGGCTCCAGGTCGGTTTACCCTCCTCGCTTCGTGAACGCCTTCAGTCACTCTTCGCGAATCTGCACGCTTGAAAGGACGAACATAGAAGGGCCGCAGCCAGGGGACACCCCAGGGATCGGACTCCTCTCCCTCCCTCTGCTGTGATTTCGTGGACTAATCATGCTTTTCGATTGCTTCGTCTACTTCTGGAGCCCGTAAAGGACCGCGTCGCGAAACGGGTGCAGTAGAGGTTCAACAGAGGCACTTCGGGGGGCGCTGGCTTGGATGAGGCGTCGGCCTTCGAAGACCATCAGTCGGAGGGGCCAGGGCTTGAATGCGGCACTGAAGGGGCCCTCGGAAAGACTGCACGGGTCCTCAGAGACTGTCGGGGGGGGGGAATCTGATGGGAGAGCAGAAGGGGGGGGGTCTATGACCACTGGGACCGAGAAGGAGAAGGTTGAAATGAAGTCGCGAGCTGCCGCCCTGCGTGACTCCAGTGTTTTCGTCTGCATGACCCTCACAGGTCCCCTTCCGTTGTTGCACCTCCCCGACCTGATGGGCCACTCGTCCTCTGCGTGGGCCTCCTCGATGTAGATGAAGAGGAGTCCACACCCTTGCTGATTGGCCTCTTGACAGAGAGAGACCAAGAAGGGGACGAGGGCCCGAATCGGGGGTCAGGAATGAGACCCTGTGACGATCCCGACTCTCTTCGATCCAGGATGGTCAAGGAAAGAGAAGAGACTGGTGTCGCACAGATGGGAGAAGGAAGAGACGGAAGCGAGGGGAATGTCAGAGGAGAGGAGGGTCCCCTCCGCAACTGGACAGGGACCTGCACGGTTGAATTTGGATTGAATGGATATGCCGGAAAGGGAGGGAAAGAGGACGTGACCGATGCGAAATTGGTACAGAGCGGCTTCCTTCTGGTGAGGGAGAATGTGAGAACACTGGTCGATTAGGTATTCCTGGATTTCCTCCACCACCTCCAGCCATGACTTCCCATGATCCTCCTCTCCTCTCTCTGGCTCTCTTTCGTGGATTCGGAACTTTTCTTGGACCTCTTCGGACAGCCGAAGCTCTCTTTCGCTCTCCATCAGCCATCTCATCTGATCCTCTGTACAGAGAAATTCGGACGGAGGGAGAGGGGGGGAACTCGGTTGCTGGCTGCTGTGTCACTTGGGAGGAGTGTTCCTTTGGAGAACGTCCTGGCCTGTCCGACCGCTCGAGAAGTGCCCCATTCCGAAGGAGGGCGGCGGCGGCATGGTGGTCTGCCCGGCTCGACCGCTGGTTAAGTGAAGCATCGCAGGCGGGGGGGGCAGGGGCTGGCGCGGGGGTTGGCTTGCTGGATTAGGGCTGGCGCGGGGAAAGGTGTGGGAAGCCGTGGGGTCGAATGTTGGGGGGGTGAAGAGTGGTGTTGGGAAGATGGAGGGAGTGGAAATCGTTGAGCTGACTCTGTGCGGGGCGACGGGAGGCGGGTTGGCCAGAGCCGCCGCCGCCGTGGAGTCTGTTTGAGGTAGCGGTTGCGCGCTGCCCTGGGCCAGGCCCTGGGTCCTCTGTGTCCGTTCTCTGTGTGCATCCACAAAGTTCGTCATCGCTTCTTGTTCATTGAACAGAATTTGGTCGATGCGGTTGCGCAGATCTTTGAGGATATGATGGTCGGGAGGAGCTGAGAAGTCACACGGTTGGCCGTCCTTATTCACAAGAGTGGTCATGTCAAACACACGGTCCCAGTGTTGGTGCCAGGGAGAACGGATGAAGACAAGGGGGTGGCTTTGCGGATGAAGGGGCGCACAGGTCTCGCAGAGGTCGAAATCTGGGCAACACAGGCAGCGAAAACGTCGAAGGCTCAAGTTGGATTGGCAACCGTCACAAAACCTCGGGTTTGGGTCTGCCATGGGGGGCCGGGTAGGTTGCACAGGAGGGGTAGCCACAGTCTCCCCGAGACGTCCGCTTATTATATGATTCATGCCGGCCGGAACCGGCATGTGAGGCACTGTGTTCGGCGCCCCTGCTCCTGATGCACGAAATAGAGCCCTCTCCTCCTGGGAGAGGACCCTTTCACCTTCTCGACCGCTGGACGGATGGAACATCATCCTTTCCAGCAGTTATATATATATATAACTGAAGTAGAGGAAGAGAAAAAGGATGAAAGATTTTCTCTCGATTTTTAAAATCTACACACGCAGTCTAACACCTCATCCAGCCGAGTAGCACACCTGCACGGCAAGCTGGATGATTTCAATGCTGACGTGCTGGGCCACTGCTGGCGTCTCCAGGGTCTCCTTCAATGTTCGCGCGAAAAATTAAGAGGCAGCACGAAACACGTACGCCACTGTACGTGCAACCGACATTCAATAAATTCACTCCCTGTGTACTGCCAATGAGGATCAAAGAATTTTGTTGAGGACTCTTTCCATGCAGACAGACACGTACGGGTAACTTTCAGCCGACCACAACGAAACCGATTAATTCCGCGGTTTTTCGATTCGTTGACTGACCTTTGCATGTCGTCATGCATGCATGGATGCACCGACGCGCACGCCCGGCCCTAAAAATTAGCGCGCCGCCGGGGCGGCCGCCCGCCGCCGCGTGACAGTGTGTATCCGTCTACGCGTACATACACGAATGTGGTGCCAAGTTACGGCCCAAGTAACGGGATCATCGTCGGGATGGAATGGGTTATGAAACTACACAACCGCATCTGTCCCCCGTGACGCCACACTCCCATAAGACCCTGCTGAAAGTCGACAGAAACTCCTGCTGACCCTGCTCGGATTTTCTGCATATTGGGTCCCAGAGTTACGGATACGGAGCCCCCATAACTGATTCAACGGGTGTTGCTTCAAGACATTGGGGGTCTGACATCCAGATTGCGTGTGTGCGACTGGCTGGCTGTCCCCCGCTGGTCTGTGCCATCATCCGAGTACATTGTGTGAGAGTGGGGCTGCCCTGCCGAAGGCATTTTCGTTCTTTTGAATTATTCGTAGAGGCGTGCTTCAGGAGACGGCTGCCGTAGGTCCTCTGCCATGAAAGAAGACGCAGAGAAGAACGCAGAGGAGGGACAAGGCCTTCTTGCAGCGTCTGCAGCTGCAGATGGGGATGTGCAGGGCAAAGGGGGAAAGTTGCACTCCCTCAAAGACTCAGAGTCAGACCCTCCGTTTCGCATCTTTGCGTACACCGTGGCGTTCATTGGCCTTGTCAGCTTTTGGGGTCTCTTGGACACACTGGTCGAATACGCAGCCAAAAAAGATATTATGGTTCGAGCTTGTATCTACGCGACACTTTCTGTCGTCTGTTTGGTCGTGTTAAAGATCTACCAGCTGTACGACACAAAGTATGACCCGACACGGCACCTCAGCAACGCATGAATGAGACCAGAACGAAAAGGGAAGGTACGAAAGGGGGTGAAAAGGTATTGGTCCATCTTTCTGCGTCTCCTCCCTCTGTAGCCGGTGGTCGCCGGGTGCGGCGGGTGGGTGGTAATGTGTAATTCCACCTTTGTGGGGGGATGCTGCAACTTTGAGGTTGGCCACTGAGGTCGAGCTGTTAAATGGCAGGCAGGAGCTTCTGAACGGAAAGAGCGGCACTCTCCGGCTAGATCTGTTGGGAAGTCCCCACGAGGTCGTTGGCTTGTTCGACACAACCTCAGACGGTGAAAGATGCGCATGCACGTCATGGGGCCACAGTTAGATGTGTGTGTGTCCACATCGTCTGATAAATGCAGGAAGTCAACCGCCGGAGGAACGAATTGACTCGATAGAGTCGTCAATAGAGTGAGGGACGTCCTCTCTCTTTCGTGTCTGTTAATTTGCAATTGACCAAGAATTCATGTCTGGCCGCGCGTTCAGTATGGTAGGTTTCTCAGTGTATATTCATTCATTCATTCATTCATATGAGAGTTTGTATATATGCTAGCTAGTATATATGTCAGGGGGGAATGCATTTTGAGAACTGTTCCTAGCACGTCCGCCTTACTTTGGTCCTTCCATTCCTCTACGCAACACTGCTAGTATATATGTTACTGCATGTCTATAGACTAGGGTGTCAGATACTAGGCCCCGCCACCAGAGCAGCAGCAGTCGCAACAGCAACAGCAGCAGACCGAGGAAGTCCGACGTGGAAGGGGGAGACCGAGGAATTCCGCCTCCTCTGCTCTTCCCTTTCCGTTGCCAACACAAGAGCCACAGCAACGGCTGTCCAACGACCAACAGTAAGTCAACATTTTTTGGAGAGCCCAAACCTTCGCTCACCAGAGAGCAGTTGTTCGTCTTGCTCTACGCAGAGGTGCAGGAATACACCAGCCAACCCTCGAAAACGCAGAAACCAGACTTTGCAGAAGATGCCGAAGTTATAGAGGAAACAGACAAGAGCAGCATTGCCCATCTTGTGGCTTGCTTGTCACTGACGGGTACTTAGCACAGCACCGTTGGTGGTACCTGTGTGAAACTTTAAGGTTGCAAGAGTAGTCAAACCCCAAGGAAATATGAGAAGTCACCCCCCGGCGGTTGAAGACAACAGACGAAGTATCAGAAGAAGTCAGGAAAAAGCTGAGCTCCCCTTTAGTGCAGATACTTTTGGAGATGCACGGAGAGTCAGCAGTCGCACGGAGACTACAACAGGACCTAGAAACGCCAACCCTCCTACCTGTCTCTCAACACATTTACCTCCACACCCTGAATCTCTCTATTTATCTCACTCTTTTGATGCACCCATGATATCTCTTTCCCTTTCACATCCTCCTGCTCCTTCAAATGAAGCCCCTAACCCAACAGCCCCCACTGCTCCCACAGTTCCTCAGCCTTCTGCCCCTTCAACACTTCAACCAGCCACCCCCGCTGCTCTCACAGTCCCTCAGCCTTCTGCCCCTTCAACACTTCAACCAGCCGCCCCCGCTACTCTCGCGGTCCCTCAGCCTTCTACCCCTTCAACACTTCAACCAGCCGCCCCCGCTGCTTTCGCAGTCCCTCAGCCTTTTGCCCTTTCAACACTTCAACCAGCCACCCCGCTGCTCTCGCAGTCCCTCAGCCTTCTGCCTCTTGAACACTTCAACCAGCCGTCCCTGCTGCTCTTGCAGCCCCTCAGCCTTCTGCCCCTTCAACACTTCAACCAGCTGCCCCCGCTGCTCTTGCAGTCCCTCAGCCGTCTGCCCTTCCAACACTTCAACCAGCCACGGTGACCACTGCTGCTTCCATAGTCCCTCTAAGTCAGCCTTCTGTTTCAGAATCTGCAGGACTTCAACCGTCAGAGCTACTCAAGACCCATCAGATGACTGATATCAGTCCCTTCACTCCCCAAGACTTCCCCCATATGAGTCTCCTTACTTCTGTTTCCCCTGCCGAGTCTCCTAACTCGGAGGACAATGACAAACCGATGCCCCCTATGTACCATCCAAACGCCCCTTATCAACCGCTTTTACGTTCCTCTTCTTCCTCATCTCATACTAGAAGGAGAAACTCAGCACTCTTCAGAGAACTTAGCAGGGGGGCAGGAGAGAATAGATGTAGACTGTTCTTCGTTGAATAGATTCTACGCCGGTTTAATTAAGGATGGGAAGGCAGAGGGATCTGCGGGGAGAGGGTTACAAATTCTATCCTTGAGGCTCACCAGCAGCCAAGGGTCAGCAGACGAGGTTTAACTGAAGAACAAATGTGTGTGCTGTTGCGGGCTCTAGCTTTCCGAGTTCAAGGAATGACATAAGACAAACCCTTCCGTCAGTCAAGAGCCCCCGCCCTCCTCTTCAACAGTGGGGGATGGCCACGTTCGGGACACTGGTGGGTCATCTTTCGAAGACAAGAGTTGGACATCTCAGAGGGAGTTGTATAGGAGGAGTGGGACACTGAAAGGCCCATCTCCTTCAATTCGGGCGAGTGATGAGAGGGGAGGGGCTTTCGCGCCTACAAGGTGCATTTGGCCAGAGAATGTGATACGCCCCAGTGCACGAGGAGGGTAACGGAACGGGTGAACTGCAGAAGGGCTCACTAGCGGTGTGAGGAGTCTGACAAGTGTTTTGGCATGGCGGAAGACCGTATCAGGGAAAGGTCATCCATTCCGCTAATAATGAGTAACACCTGCACCCTATACCAAGAGCTCAACGAAATGCAGTCATTCTTTAGAACGGTTACCGTATACCTCCGGGGACTTACAGTCTAGCTTGCAGTCCCAGAGCCTACTCTCCCAGATGCTGAGCCGGAACAATTTGTGAGGCGAGATTTCCCCTTCCCTGTGCCTGGCCCTTCCTCTGATTCCTCCTTCCCTGTGCAACCTTCCGCTGAAGCCCCTCCTGCACAGCCCCACGCTGAAGTTGTCTCTGTATAATTCCATGCTGAAGCTCCCTCTGCACAGTCCCTTGCAGTGCCGTCCGGTCTTCCATCCTGCCTGGAACTTGCAGCTAGTCTAAGAAAGAATGCAGAAATCCGGGCTGATTTGCCATGCAGGCCAGGAGGGAAGAGGGAGATCCAGAAATAGATCTGACAAGGGAATAGATTGAAAGGAGGAGAGAATTGGGAAGTCTTAGAGTGGAAACAAGAGCACAGCTAGACGAGAGACTCCATCCCTTCGCACTCCACGTCGTACCCCTTCCCGAGTTAGTGTGGTTTGGGAGATGGTGCATTTGTAACAGATTAAATGAGAGAGCAGGACAGGAGGATCCATGTACTGGGGAAGGGACTCATCCTCTGCCGTGCGGTCATCATTTAATATCAGACCTTTGCAGAGCGCGGTGGGAGAGTGGGTTCAAGGGGCGTGATTATTTTTGACAGAGACTGCATCCGACAGTAGAAGAACAGTGTCTGCTTTGCAGACAACCGGAAGTGGAAGGCAGATAACCAATTTTCCCGTCTCAGGAAGTGTCCGCTTGTCCTTTTCGATCTATAGGCTGTAGCAATAACAAAAAGGAAGAGGAGGAAGGAGAAAGGCCTTATAATCAATGTAGGGAACGTTTCTCGGCGACTGAATACACTTTAAATTTTGTTTGGATGAAATTCTAGAAGGAAGGGGAAGAGGAACGATTATGTATACACGTACCAAAGAGGGGGCTATCGTTCATGCAATAGATGCAGAGAAAGACAGTTAGCTTTGCATAAAAGGGACGTACGTCTCGGCTAGCCAGTGTTTGCATATAAAGCGTTGTTTAGGGGAAACTACTATCGACCAGGGGACATCACGGCGGGCATGTACATATATGAAGACCACCCCGGCTTCTCTGACTGCCCTCAGTGTTGAGCAGGTCGAACAGACAGACAGAGCAGTTCTTTCATCCCTCGACTGTTTTTCAGGCCATAAATGAAAGAATGAAAAGAAAGTTGAAGAAAGCTTCTTTTCACTCAACCGTGGGCGTTTTTTCCTTTGGTTTGTTCCCTCTCCTTCCTTTATTTTATTACTTTTTTATTCGGATTCACCCCAGGGCCTCCTCTGTCTCTCCCCTAATTTTTTTTTTCTCTCTTTTATCCGTTTGTAGCCCCATTGTTTCTCTCATTTAGAGCTTTTACTCTTTCTGTAACCGTATTCTATTTTATATTTCAAATTCGGTAGAAATAAAAAGAACTGGGGGAAAGATTAAAAGAAGTGTCAAGGAAAAGAAATCAGAAAGAGGACGAGAAAGAGAAAAGAACTTTCTAACAGATGGTTAAACTTCTCTTCTTTCAAAATCTCTTTCTTCTTTTCATTCTTCTGTCGCCTATTTTCTTTTCTTTCCCTTTCATTTCTTTTCCTTCTTCCTCCTTTTTTCCTTTTCTTACCTCTTTCTCCTCTCGCAGTATAGTCTTCTCCTCTCTTTTTCATAATGTACCATGATCCAATGGCATGTCCTGTTTAAAAGGTTTCAATGACAATCTAACGATTCGACTTCTCCTTCATTCATTCTATGTCTAACCTTCCTTCTTCTTTTCTACTTTTTAAATCTTTTTCTTTTGTTCCTTCCGTCTGCATTTCCCCTCTTTTATGTTTTTACGTGTATGCATCGTCAAACATACATGCAGAGACAGTGAGTTATGCATACATGCATACATACATGAAAGTGTCACAAAATCCGACTTTCTGATGGGCCGGAACCTTCTTGCGCATAATACGAGAGCAAACCGTTCGAACGTAGACGGATGTCTTCATAAGGCTGCGATAGAAAGCTTTGAACAGTTACTTTTTGAAGCATGTACATCTACTAAAAATGAATGTTCATGTCCCACTGTTTGTGGAAAAGGTAGAAATTTATGGCACTTCTACCTGTCTGCATGGGTAGCATGTCAGTGTTTCCATACTCTTTGTCACTGAATTTTGTTTGTTTGTCTTGAATATGAGGAGGTTGGTATCTGAACCTCTTACAACCGCTCGCATCAGTAAAAATCTATTGGGAGACCCTCTCTTTGTCTTGAAGTAAACTGAAGGAATTTGTTAAAAAGACTGTCTGCATAAGTGAAAAGGACTTGACGAAAGCAAACGAAGGAACTGTATGAAGGTAAGCCGATATACCGATCGAGCTGCACCTCCAAAAATTCTTATGCTTTGAGCATGCTTCAGGATATCAATCGATCTCCGTGGTATGTTCGCAAGTCTGACTGGATATTGAGTCTCGGTGCGAACCGAGTGGGAGATAGGCATGCAAGGGGTACTTATTTGCTGTCCCTAACCCCGCTCAATCCTCGACCTGCTTCGACATGCTTTTGTCCTCCTTCATCCTTTTCGTGATCGTGAACGTTTTCGCATTTAAAAACGAAAAAAGGGTGTGGATAATACATACACCTGGTCCAATCCTGTAGTGTTACACATTAAAGTGTGCATAATTGTTGTATAAAAAGTACAAAAGATGAAAAGCTCAAACTGATAATACTTAATGTTTTAGTAAACATCTTATACCATTATTAGTTTAAGCTTCTCATCTTCTATGCTTCTTCTATACTTTTTGAATAACAATAATGCACACTTTAATGTGTAACACTACAAGATTTGTCATGTCTGATTTATGTAATAACATAGTGAATCATTCTATGGATTATATATACTGTGGATCTATGTGTGTCATGTGCATTAAATTTTGTCACTCAGGCTTAGCAGTTATTAATACATGACATATACGTTAGTGTGACAATAATAGTATCAATCTAGATTTAATAGTGTGGACCTAGGTGTGGCCTAGAGTATGGTAGTCATAGTAATATAGTTAGTACTGGAGCCTAGCCCTAACTAAAGCACTGTCGCCATTCTACCAGAACTCTCCCCTACAAACTTGAAAACCATTCCTACTATCTATAGTAGTATTGATTCTATTAAATATTTAGTTGAATATAGATTGACTTTCTTTGATGTCTTCAAAAAGTTTTAAACAAACGTATATATATATATATATATATATATTGCATGACATGGGTTGACGAAATCAAAGCTTGATTATCAAGCCTATAAAACGTCGGTTTACTAGCTTTATAAATCAACGCGATTTAACTTAGGATTTAACTTAAATAGACGTCTAAATCTCAAGCTGTAGTGCATGACTTCACTACGCTGTCACGTCTTTTACTTGGGTCTTTGTCTGTTGACATAACTGTATAACAAGAGTACTCTAGGGTTGGACACTAAAGTTTTTTTTATAATATAGTTTGCTTGCAAAACTTTAAACTTTAACTTTAAAACTTTAAAAGTAAACATGCAACCAGACATGTAAAAGCTCATTTAAAAGACATTGCTAGAGAAGTTGGTTTCATTTATATTATTGCAGACGAAGTTGATACTTTATAAATTACTAGATATACTATAGTTATCCCTTTCATCTGTCCTCTTTTTTCTTCTTCTCTTTTTGTGCAATCATTCGTACCTTTAAATGCAGACAAGGCAAAGTCGAGTTTGTTCATGTTATATGCATTTGTGTTGATCACCTATCGCATGCAGAAAATCTATGTAGTACTCCTCAATCGCTGGACTTCTTGCCATGTGTTTGATGAATGTCGCGAGCACAAATTCTGTGTACATGATTCTTGAATTCGATCTCTTGATGGCTTCATACATAGACTTTCTTTATGTGCGTTTTTAGGCGCGTTCTTATGTCAAGTCGCTGGATGAAAAGGAATTCTTGCATTGCATACCTGATCTGAAATCCATTGATTCTAATGATTGCGAGTGTTTACTTCCTGGTACAAGTACATCCGAACTTTTAATCCGTAATGTCATCCAATCACTTTTCTTCCGATGCTAAATCCGATCGATCTTGCTGATAATTATTTTCAATGTGAACATAAATTTCAACTTAAAGAGACTAAGCTTGTGCCATCTTCTATGTAGGCTAGTTGATTAGTTTAGTTATGAGTCTAACTTATGACTGACTTAATTAACGATCTACTCAAAAACTGATTGAAAAATGTTTTTTTAAAATAAAGTCTAAAGGGTAAAAAAAAAACTTTAACAAAAAAAAACTTTAAAACTTTAGTGTCCAACCCTAGGGAATACTTTAAAAGAAGGCATTCGGTTGATCTTAGTTGCATCCATCCGGCACAAACGCGGATAAAAACACTGCATGATGAAATGACGCAATTTGTGTTGCTTTCGCGCATGTGCGTAGATTAATGTCGCTCATTGCGCCTTGCGAGAGACCCGTAAAAGCGTACACAAACCCATGAATTTTGTCATGAGCATGTATCAAACTTACTTACAGATCAACTAAGTTTATGTAGACAAAGGCAAATCTGAAACAATGTGATACCAACAGCTTTTCTTTCTCCGTGCGTGTCAGCATCCACGGAAGATTTGATCGTTCCAATTCAATTCAAATACATGTCTTCAATATATATGTAGTCAGAGATCGATGTTAATTTTTTTTAGCACTAAGGCTCAGCCAAAAAGTTGTCAAAAAGTATATATATTCTTTTAAAGACTCAAAATTGGCTAGCTATATATTGAAGGCTAGATTCAAGTTGCACTGAAACAGTCTGAACTTAAGACTGCATAAACTCTAAAGACTAAAGTTAAAAAATTTTTGTCTTTGTCATTTTATAAAAATAGAAATTCACTGAAAAACTATTTTCAACAATGATCGATTTCAAGCAATTTTTGTACTACAGTTATAATTGATTGATTGATTGATTGATTGATTGATATAGCTTTCCCTGCCCGCAGGCCTCATATTGTTGCACTTTTGCCGCCCTGCAATGTTTTTCATTAATTCAGCCTGCAGGACTGCCTTTCAGCGTTTTCAGACTTCAGCAGTCGATGTGCCAGACGCAGCAAAATGCAACGGCAGATACCGGCACTTCACATCACTTCATCATCATCAGCCTGCCCAGCTCGGCCTCTCTCTACAGTCACATCATTCTAGCTTCACCCCATCGCGAAGAATCGATCCTGAATTAAGTGAATCGATTTGATGCATGCATCGAACGCTCGTTCTTTCTGTCCATTGACATGTCAGTGTCTCAAAACTCCCACCTGTAAGCGCACTCCCCACCTAATTCTTCTTTTACTTCACTTCTGAACAATCCTCTGAATCGGCCGAATTGGTTTGCATAGGACAAAAACAGTGCGACCGCATACAAGCACGCACCTTGGTTGTCCCGTCGTTTCTGGTCAAGAAGAAAGTACGTGGACTCGGCCGTTTGGTCACTGCCTTCTTTATTCACAATGCCCACTAAAGTTGAACCTGAAACGATTGGTGGCACAACCACCTTTAACACGCTGCTTAAGCGATGCTGTGCACCGATTACTCGAAACAGGGCGAGAACGAATTAAAAACGGACAAGCAAAATTAGCCTGGTTGATGAAACCAGGTGGCCGTCGCAACAACCAGACTGCGCCACTTGCGCATGCACGACGAACAATCAACTGAACTGCACCACTTGAAAACCGGCATTCTCCTCCTCTTTCTCTCCCACTTTCTCTTTTTCTTTTTCTTTCTCCCCTTCTTCCCCTTTCTGTGTCCCTCGCCCTTCACTTGCTACTTCACTTGTCCCCTCTTCCTCTTCTTCCTGTTCAAGGGGCTCGACTGCTCTCCACTCTTCCAGCTTCTCAGGCGCACTCTCACCCAGACCGCACTGTCCGCTGTCGTTCAGTCCACTTGCGAGGACGGAACCGTTCTGCATCAGAACCAGCGAGTGCCAAGATGTACTCACTTTTGCCACTGACTTAACCCCCCTGGAGAGTACCTCCGTGGGTATGCCTATCCGACTCTCTCGTTGCGCCTCAACAGGCAACCCGAGCTGGCCGTGATAAGCGTACCCCCACGCGTAGAGGGCCCCTTCCGATGTTGTGGCAAAGCTTGCGTCGTCGGCTGCGGTTACTGATTCCACCCCTAGTCCTGAGAGAGCCGCTACCTCTATTGGTTTGAGGGAGTTCATATTCGACTGCAAGGGGTGTGGGGGCAACTTCCCTGTCCCCAATTGACCAAAATATCCGTCCCCAAACGCAAACACCTGCTGTGAGGCACTCACCACAAGAGAGTGCTCCTCCCCTGCGGCAACCCCCGTGGCCATAACCCCATCCGGAAGCCGCACCTCCATCGGTTCGTTCACATACTGGTGGGGGTCAAAATTCCCCCCCATACCCAGACCTGTCTGACCCTTCCCCCCCGCTCCCCATGCATAAACTCGCCCTGACGCACAGACTGCCAGGGTATGATACCTTCCCGCACTCACACCGACGACTCTTTCGTTCTTCAGGCCTCCCTCTACCTTGGTGGGCCTGTCACGAATTCTGGCGTCTCCCACCCCCAGCTGCCCCTTCTCGTTGCTTCCCCACGCAAAGAGCGCACCTTTCTCCGTCCAAGCAGCGCTGCAAGCATAAGGTACGATTGACAAAATGCATGAAAAAGCAGGCAGAATAGAAACTAGGACAGCTCCCAGATGCGACAGACATGCAGCAGCACGGAATGTCCGCGAGCACGAATGTGTAACATACCGGCACATGTGCAGGCAGGCAGGCAGTCAGTCAGTCAGGCAGGCAGGCAGGCAGGCGGGCAGGCGGGCAGGCGGGCAGGCGGACAAAGAAAGAGCCAGTTAGTGAGGCAGGCGGGTCCTCCAAAAGAGAAAGCATACCCTTGGACCCTCACGCATCCTCTCACAAGTGCAAATCAAAAAGAGTCCCTACGGCTTTCGCAAAACAAATACAGCAGAGACGAAAAGAGATTCAAAGCTGTCAACCTCCCCCCCCTGACCTGACCCTGGACAAATACACATGCACACAGACCTGTGTTCGGATCCGCACGCGACCCCCACGACCTTTCCGAAAGCCGAAAAACGACTGAAGTCGGATTCCACGGGGGTGTACGATTCCGCCCCATCCCCGCTCTTCCCATTCCCCAGCATTCCCCTAAAATTTCTCCCAAAAGCCATCACTTTGCCCTCTCTGTCGACAGTCTGCATGCAGAACAATCGTCGAAAACACAGAAGGATGGACACTCATACATGCACAAATACAGACCAGACCATAGGTTCCTTTTTTCCCCTCTCTCATTCTTCTACGGACGGACGGACAGACGGAGGGAGGGAGAGAGAGACCGAGGGGCAGACGGTGTAAAAATCAGGAGAAGAGAGAGGAAGCAAGAACAGTGTTGAAGTGTAGAGGTAGGCGGACCAATGGACAGGAAGTAGGTGGTCAGACTGAAACGCCAGGAGAAAGAGAGAGAGAAACTCCGAAAGGCAGCTCAAACGGAAATGAGTTGACAAGAAGGCATGGAGTAAAGAGGAAGAGGAGAGAGCGATCGAACGAGAACAAGGGAAGGGCCGATGGTACCCAAAGAGTGCAGCAGAGAAAAGAGCATACATGTATCATCTATATATGCATGTGTGTTGAAGACTTCAGTATGGAAAAGAAGGTCAGACTGACGAGTGAGTGCGCATTTCCCCCGCAGACATCGACAACGTCACCCACGGCCTTCAGCTCAGTCGGCTTGGAGTAGCGCAACGTCGATCCTGTCCCCAATTGACCTTCTTCGTTGTTTCCAAACACAAAAAGTTTGTTCTCCACGTGCCCGTGTCCCTTGTGCGTGGCAATCATGAGGGAGTGACGCCACCCAGTTGCGATGCTTGACACTTCAAATGGAGTGGAAATTCCTGCAATACCCAAAAGACAGACAGCAGGATTGAGGAAACGAATCAATGGATTCCCAAAATCATACACTGCCGCTGCTCTCCATCCAAACACGGCTCGTCAGTCTGACCCCTCAGATGCATGCAGCTGACCGTCAGTTGGGTCCTCAGTGTCGATGTCACGTTCCCTCAGAGATGCCGCCTCTGCAGCCACAACAAATCAAAGACATTCTCTGAGTAAGTAGGAAGCCATACCGTGTCAAAGATGCTTGGCACATGCTTATCGAGGCATGAACAGACAGTGCGCAGATTGGAAAGGTCAGGTGTTGTTCTACTTGTTGCACAAGGAGCAGAGAGCTTCACTGACCACTAGGAGTTGGTTCCTGCTCTTCCGTGCAGAAGGGTGACAAGCGGACCGGAAGAGCGCAAGGAAGGTATCTGTACCAAAGGATTATTGCTGCACCAAGGAGAAGCACAGCCCCTGCAAGGAGCTGAACAGACCTCGCAACGGCCCGCATTCTTCATGCAACACACGAGCTGGATCTGTTGAGATTACGAGTGCCGGTTCTTGGCCGCAACAAAAGAATCGAATCAAACCCCCACATCTGGGAGTTCTTCTTCTTAAGTCGAAAAGCTAATGCCCCATGCACGTGCACTCGTCTGCACAGATGCCACAGAATCTAACGTACCTCTCTCGACTCTTTGATCCTTAATTTCAGCCGCAGATGTGCATAAAAATTAAACACAGTGGCGCGCGGTCTGCGCATCCCCTGGGCATTGATTTGTACCTACTTTTAGTTTTAGGTCTCTATAGTGTATTTATAAGAGTTTATGAAATGAATTTAGGATGAAAAACTTAACTTTCTGGATCTTTTTTGGGGCAAAAACATTTCTTGTTCTTTACTGCCTGCCCACACTCACACTCTCTGGCCGCGGCTCGTTTTTTCTTGTTTGTGAGAGCCCAAAGACAGTCAGTATTCGGCTCATGGCAGCGGACATGTGCCTTGCGGCACTGTGGGTGCATGTCTTTCCTGAACGGTCGGCCAATTGGGAGAACCATTTTTATGTTGGGCACGTTAGGCACTGTTGATGGAACTGCCGTCTCAGTTTGGCAAGCAGTGAAGCCTCCACACTCCCACACTCGCTTTCCACAGCGAAAACATACTTGACAGACATGAGCCCAGACAAGGGCCAACTGTCCTGTCCAAACGCAGTCTGGTCCCGTCATCAGTCGCTCATGCCACGAAGGCCCCCACTGGAGAAGTGTCTCTACGGACGAGGTCTCCTCTGTCTGCAAAGAATAATCATAGATCAGTTGTTCATCTATCAGCTGCTGGTGTTGCATTCAACTAGACAGTCAGACAGAGCGAAAAAGAGATTTAGATCACGTTACTCTGTCAACACAAGTATGCAAGCAACTAAAAAGAATCAATCAATAAGATGGCAAGAAGGAATTCAGAAGATGACACAATCAAGCATATATTGATAAAGCAATCAAAGCAAAATGTCTATACTTGTTTGCGTACCTGACAATTTCCGCGAGCAATGAAGGATCCCCG
>JAHBMJ010001941.1:0-10000 GCA_018398765.1 Chromera velia | reverse complement strand
CCCTCTCTCAGTGTACCTACCCCCACTCCTCCATTGACCTTCTTGCTGTTCGCGCATACATCCTCGGTCATGCTCACACTCTCTCTCAAAATTCGTCCTCCGCAGTGAAGAAACAAGTGTCCCCCCCTTCCAAAGGAATACCAGGGGCCGTCTCCTAGTTGCGCAATGGTGCAGCTGCACGATCAGGTGCTGCGGGTTTTCCTTGAGCCGACCGAGAATTCGAAAGTATTGATGGATTCGGAAAACTTTTGATGGATCGACAATGAATGAATGTGCAGATGTGGTTGTGGAGAGCGTGATCGACGACCTTCCCGTGCGCTGCCCCTTTCGGCGCAAGTGCCAGTGGAAGGGGTGTCTCAAGGAGATGGAGCCCCACGCCCGCAACTGCCCCGACAACCCCGCCAAGCTGCCTGCATGGATTCCCGAGCACTCGGCTGCCAACTTTCCGGGGGAAGACGCAGGTTAGAAAGGAGTCATTGGGTCGTCTGCCGCTGAAAAAGTCTTTCGTTCCCCTGATGTTCTGTAAACAGAGCGAGGAAAAGGAAGAAAGGCAGAAAGAGAGAAATCAGGACGATTGAGGCAGAAAGGAAGCGATCTCTCAGCGTTCTTTCTCTGTGTGTGTTTCTGTCTGTTCGGACTGTGAGGCGACAAGAAGGAAAGCGACGAGAACAGAAACAGAAGGGAAAAATAGATACGTATTTTTGTTGCTGGAGGTGCGTGTGCGTGTGTGAGATTTTGTTACGTCTCTGTGCATCTGTCTCTCTCTGTGCTTTTTCTTTTCCGTCCTGTTCTCTCTCTCTCTCTCTCTCTCTCTCTCTCTCTCGTGTCATTTTTCTTCTCTGAACGAACGAGCAGAGGACAACGAGGATGAAGACGGTGCATGCATTTATTTTCATACATTTATTTTTCATACAGAATTCCCTGAAAATAAATGCATGCATCTCGCGCCATCTTTCTTGGACAAACAGAGGACGACGAGGATGAGGACGAACACACTGCTGTCGGGGGGCTGAGTGGGTGCTCGTGCAAGTGCACTTGCGGGGCAGCAGGAGGAGACGGCCGACTGAGACGGTCCAGCAGTGGGTCCCTCCGCCGCAGCTCGCGCCGCCGTTCCCACTCACAGTCTAAGTCAGGGGGGGGGGATGCCGCGGCGGGTGAGCACAGGGACAGCGAGAGAGACTCGAAGCGGTCGAAGAAAACCTCTGGGGAGTCCTCTGCCTCTGCTAGCTCGTCTTCCTCCTCTTCCTCTGCTCTGGCGTCCTTCCGTCTGCGCATCTTCGAGAAGAACCCGGAACTTGCCGCGAGGTTCTTCGAGAGGGCCAAGGTGGAAGGGACGCAGTGAGGGGACTGAGGGGGGGCAGTGGGAGCGTACTGCTCCCTGTCTCTCTCTCTGTGCATGTGTGTCTGTCTCTGTGTGCACGTCAGTGTTTGTCAAGGCCAAGGCAGTCCGTGAAGGTTGGAATGAATAAATGAATGAATGGATGAGGTGGTCCCTGAGTGAGGGAGGAAAGGGAAGGGAAGAAACGAAGGAAGGAGAAAGAGACATGCGTGTGAATAGGACAGGGAAGGGGGTTGTTGTGATGCGATCTGTTGTGATGTCAGGGAATCTTTCCTGCCTCCCCGTCGTCCTTCATGGACTGTGTGTGTTTCTCCGATGAAAGCATCCGGCGTGCCTTCGTTCTTTCTTTCTGTCGTGGCAGATTATCCCTCCCTGCGTGTGCATGCATGTGTGTATAGGAGAATTAATTAAGGTGAAGGAGTGCATGGGGGAGGGAAGGGAAGGGAAGGAAATGGAAGAGGGCCCCCCCCTGCCGAAGGAGGCTCCTGACGGATCAATCAAGCAACGGACACCCTTTCCTTTTCTTTTTCTTTTGTGGATCAACAAAACAAAGTTCCTTCCGGGATCAGCCGGGGTAGTCAGCCCACTACAAGGGCAAAAAGGAGAAGAACGAACGAACTAGGGAGAGAGGGAGGGAGGTGGAGTGACACCGGGAGGTCAGACAGAAAACCATGCACATGCACCCAGGCAGGCAGGCAGACACTGAAGTGGTTCGATCGATTGATCGTTTGGGTTCCCTTCTTTCTAATGCACCTTTCCTTTCCTTTCTCTCTGTCAGGGCATCCGGGCCTCCCTTTTGTCTTTCGTCCTCCAGACACGCACACACACAGGGGGAGAGAGGGAGAGAGAGTGAGAAAGAGAGAGAGAGAGAGCAGGAGACCAATTTATTGGTCTGGCCTGGCTACCCACTTTGTCTGACCCTGTAATCGCAGCCCTCGGTGCCGGCATGCTGGTTGTTTCTTTCACCAGAAAAAACTCAGAGTCTTACAAGAAACCGGCGACAGGGGGTGGTGAGGGTGACAGAGCAGGCGAAGCGATCCACTGCAAAGAAGTCTAAACTCTCTCTCTCTCTCTCTCTCTCTCTCTCTCTCTCGCTCGCTCGCTCGCTCGCTCTCCACACCTAGTCTCTCTCACACACTCATACACAAAAAAGAGGTCGGGGCAGAGGGGCGCATGCAGCTAGAGAGCATGTCTCTGCTATGTTTCGATGTCGTTGTTGAGTCCATGTACTGTCTCATCCGCTGTTATATCATCCCTTCTAACTTATCAAAAATTCGAATTATTTGGAATTCAATGAACTTGAATACAGCTTGAAACTTGTTACAATTTTTTTCATCTATTTTTAATTTTTTGAAACTATATAATTTAGCACATGTACAACTCACATATTTGTGATCGAGAATGTGGGGGGGGCATTGACTTAAAGTTTGTTCCTAGCGTCTGGCCTATACGTCTTTCATCTCTTCCTTCTGTCCTAGTTACTGCTCTCGCTACTAGCTCTCACTCTCATGGGACCTCATACTTGACGCTCCTCCATCGGAATGCCTTCTTCGGCATTGATCGAGAATGTACAAAAATGATAGTCGCCTGCTCACACATGTAGCACATTATAAATCAAGTTGATTTGAAGCCAACGGACAGGGTACCCCGCTGCATCCGTAGGTTAAGTCAAAGCTTAAGTGTTGTGTACCATAATGATGATGCTAAGTAGACATGGAGACAGTATAGAGGTGCACCCGGAGCTCGGCCGTCATTCAGAGTCCAAAGACTGTTAAATAGAGGAATAGAACGAAAGCCAGACAAAAGACATCACTTCGGTCGATTGATCGAACGCATTGAATGAAGTGGATGAACGCGATAGATCGACGACGGATGAGCTAAATGCCCGGCGCGGCCCCGGATATGAGTCCTGGCCTGGCAAAGCAAGAATGTAGACTGCGTGCGTGTTCTACAACCACGGCGGCACGCACCATTAAGTGAGTAATCATGATTATCAACGTCTAATAGTAACTTTCGGTTTTTAATCAATAGAAGGAAGCATCGTTTTAAGACTGGTCTTTTATAGGTGAAAAGGAAGTCTTGGGGGGATGAAGGCCAGTTGCCTGCAGCTTGGTTGTTTATGAAGTATCACCCACTCGTCTTCTATGCTTTACATGGGCGTAAGTCTCTATTTTTTTTTTGCGTACAAATGTTTGAATAGCTTATTTTATTATTTTGATCCTTATTGTGATTTAGACAATTTTATTTAGACTCGATTTTTTCTTTTCAAGAGTGTGTGTGCGACTTCAATGTGGGGTATGGGCATTCTGCTGATCGGTCCGAAAAACTTTCGTTGATGCCGGATTGACCCGATGGTCATGTTAAGATGATTGTCGATAACATAAAAGCTTTCTTCCCCTCCCTTCTATACAATGCCTTTTTGTCTTCAGTTAGAGAGTTTATCTCGAAAGTAAAGGCAGAGTCTTATCACAGATACATTGTTTTGCCAAAGTTCTGCCCTTTTTGTAAAAAAGAGGCTAGGGGGGCCTGCGGAGAGGCATGGGTGTCACGCAGGCGGTATGTAAAGCCTGTTCCCTAAGGCTTCTTATCCTCTCATAACAGATTCACAGACGCCGTCTCATGTTTTATTGATATCCTGCTAGAGATCGTTGACCTTGATTTTCGTATGAATTTTATTCATGTTCATGGGCGATTGATTCGGCAGAAACTTACTAGAAAGAAAGCTTCCCTCAGGGGAGTCCATGCTCTCCTGGGGGGGCGAGGTTCTTTGCAGCCTAGTTTGCAGCCTGGCAGGAATTCTCGGTTACTGATTCTTCCTTAATTTCGTCTTGAAGGGAGAAGTCATGGTTTGGTGTACGGTGTATGAATGACCGTTCTCATTTTGTTCGTTTCCCTAGCTATGCTTCTTTTGGTGTGATGGGTGTTGAGGATGGGAGCCCTCCTGCTTTACTTTTACAGGAGAACCTTTATAGACTAAGTGATGAATGTATTTTGGAGAGACAGGAAAGTTTTACGGTGCTGGGACTCCAAATTTTTTTTCTTGAACAGGCACCATCCATTTTGCTTTTTGCAGCTGCAAACCCGAATCAGGATATTCTCGTTAAATAGTATTATGATCTTCGTTCTTTTTCCTTTTCCTGTCTTTATAATTTTGATGATGCTCTTCCATTCCCTCCTTTCCCTTCCCTAAGGAGGATCAGATTCATTCATAATTTTTTTTGTGTTTCTCAATTGCAAGGGATGATCGGGTAGATGAGTTCAAATGCACTGCGTTCTTTACTTTTGCTATGAGCAGGTTTTATGAGTTTGTATATTTATTTTTAAATAATCAATAAAATTTATTTTTATATTATAAGCAGATTTTATGAATGTGTATATTTATTTTATCAAAGAAGTGCTACAATTTTTTAACTATTATTTATGTTTTTGTCTACGTATTTCCTCTTGCTAGTTCCTCTTGTTTGTTAAATGATTGCTTAATTGATTCATACCCCTAATTACTTCTAATTATATGTTTCTTTTACTCTATATAAAGAAATTTAACTGAATAACTTTAATATAAAAAGACAAAGAAAAGATATAAATAGTTTAGTGGTATGATGATTGACTGCAGAACAAGAGGTCGAAGGTTCAATTTCAAAGAAGATCACTTTCAGAACAGAAATCAGGAAACACCACACAAACCAAAAAAAGGCCACAGAAATCAGGAAATACCACATAAATCAAGAAACACCATACAAATCAAGAAAAGGCCACAGAAATCAGGAACCACCACATAAATCAAGAAAAGGCCACAGAAATCAGGAAACACCACACAAATCAAGAAAAAGCTACAGAAAGGAGAGAACCATAGAAATCAAAAAAATGAAACCGCCGAGATTAAAAGAGCACCACAGAAATCAAAAATTGAATGCAGACCACACCGTCCGCACGATACACAGAAATCGGTTTTGCACTACAGAAATCGATTTTGCACCATATAAGTGTGATTTAATTGAATCAGTCAAAAGTTCTTAAAATCACAGTTATTGTTTCATAAATCATTATGACATAAAAGATTCTAGAAATTCTCCTTGTGACACACTATAGTTCTACTGTAATCACATCATTATACACTGTAGTAGAAATGTTAACTTTATTTAAAAAATTTAAGAAACATTATCCATGTTAGACATATTTCAGAAAGATGATAAACATATTATAAAAATTTGCAACGTGTAAAAAATATTATTGAAATGTTTTAAAATCCTGTGAGATTTCTAAGATTGTTAGAAATGTGGTCCAGATTTAAATTTTTTTAGATAAGATGATTAAATTTTATATATAATTTATATAATTTTTCCATAAAATTTTTATAATCTTTGTAATACTACTAGGTTTCTCAATTTTTTTGTATAGTACACTAGATAGTATAGTGATCATGATGTGTAAACGAATTTCTGGGTGACATATGCATGCCGGGTTGGCCAGAGCCTGAGTAGTGACTCACCGGCTTTAACCCCAATCATTAGTAATATATGATCAATCATTCATCACCATTGCCGCACAAAGTCAAACTACAGTTTTGGGACATTATGGTATTTGGAACGGTTTCCAATCTAGTTTTCAACAGTTTGGCGAGTTTCATCCTGCACAGTGCACTAGATCCTGCAGCATGCATGCAGGCTGCAGGCATCATTATGCACGCATGCACTATCATGCAGGCAAGCTGTCGACCATACAGAGCATGCAGACGCTTCGGTCGATTCACGACGCCCACCTGCTTGTATGCAGCTATCCCACCGAGCATGCACGACACACACACACACACACACACACACACAGAGAGAGAGAGAGAGAGAGCCACGCTTCGATCGCACAAGCACACATGGAATCCCCTTGCCAAGGAAAATAAATGCACTCCCGGTCCCATCTCGAAGAAGAGCCGCAAGAGTCACCCAGAATGAAAGAAGCATGAACAAGGCAAACGCATCCAGCTGCACACCTGCATGCCTCATTTCGTGAGACACGCGTGCAAGCAAGCAAGGAAGAAAAATCTTCATGCAGTGCATCCATCTGATCGATCGAGGCCTGTCCGTTGATTTTACGTGAGCCTCGTGAATGAGAAAGAAAAATCCAATTGAGGGGACTCCCCCTTTTCAATGCTTGTCTTTTGTTGTTTTTGTAGGAATATGGACACTTTGGCAAGAATTGCAGACACGAAAAACAGAGAGGCCGGCTCTAGAAGGCCGGACATTGAGAGAGAAAGAAAGAAAGAAAGAAAGAAAGAAAGAAGGCAAGAAAGAAAGAAAGAAAGAAAGAAAGAAAAGAAAGAAAGAAAGAAAGAAAGAAAGGAAGGAAGGAAGGAAAGAAAGGAAGGAAGGAAGGAAGGAAGGGAGGAAGGGAAGAAGGAAGGAAGGAAGGAAGGAAGGGAGGAAGGGAAGAAGGAAGGAAGGAAGGAAGGATCGACGCTTTTCTTCATCTGTCCATCAAACAAGAGGGAGGATGCAAACCCATGCAACCTAATCCAACCACGCGCACAAAACAGAATTCTGCAAGCCTCCACCTTTTTGACTCTCAAACCCGACCCGACAGAGGAAGGAGAGAGGGAGGAAAGGGGAGAGGGACTTCAGTCGAAGTCAATTGAGCACAGCAGCAGGAGGAAGAGAGGAAGGAAGGCAAAGGAATTTGTTCGACGTACGTACGGCAAAGAATTTAAATAGAAATGAAAGAAAGGGAGAAAGAGAGAAAGAAAGAGAGAGAAAGAAAGAAAGAAAGAAAGAAAGAAAAAAAGGAAAAAAGAAAGAGAGAGAGAAAGAAATTTGTCTTGTTCGTCTTTCCCTACACGGCTGCTTTGCGTGGTCTTTCTTCTTGCTTGCTGTCCGCAGACAGACCGCTCAGTCTCTCTGTCCACATTTGGACATCAATCAGCATGATCACATGATGGTCACTCGTGACAGTCCTTCCTGTATGGGGAGAGAAGAAGAAAGAGAGAGAGAGCAAAAGGCAAGAGGGAGGAGGAGGAATGGTCTGACTGAGAGCAGATACCCGTGCTCTCCCTGTCCAGCTCCCTTCCACAAAACAAAATGAGAAAGCGCGTGGAAGGAACACGGACAGCTTCCAGGTCTCACATGTACTCACTCAGTCGATCTGTCGACATACCACCGTGCAACAAAAAACGACATGCATCACGTCATGCAGGCACTGACATGCATGCACAGAAAGGGAAGGAAAGAAGGAAGGAAGCCTGAAGGGAGACAGACAGAGAGAGAATCGAAGAGCCCCCCTAGTAGGGCTTTTTGCCTTACCGACGGAGGGCAAGAAAGGAAGCAAGAAGAGCGCACAACCCACCCAACACACATGCAGACACGCACTCCATTCACACGCACACGACACAGACGAGACGGGCAGACACTGGTTGAACGCAAATCAAGGCACGGACGCAACAAGAATACCTACATGCAGCTTTCTTCAGGCAGATCGAGTGATGAACAGAAACGTTGCAGGAGGGCCCTCCTCTAGCAGCAGGACGCCATACAGTTCTTTGGAAGGAAAAAAGGAAGACAGCCCGTGGTTCCTTTTTTTTTCTTGACCGCAATAGATTCTCTGTCCCTGTTTCTGTCTCTCTCTCTCTCTCTCTCTCTCTCTCTCTCTTTCGCTTCATGCGCACCAAATGAAAGAAAATCAATTCTTCATCTTGAATCTCGAATTCGCTGAAAGAAAAAATTCAGCAAAGGGGGGAAAAGGTATTCAAGTGGTTTCTCTCCAGGCTCATCTGCCCGCTCGGAGGCTCCCCTTCTCCTTCTCCTCCCTCCCCGCTCAGTTCCCTCAGGCATAAATCCGAAGAGACCATGTGGGTGTCGCCCAGGGAATCACTGCTACCAGAGGGCCCCGGCAAGCCCCCTCCGTTCAGGTGTAGGGCCCCTCCGCTGCCGGGGTCCCCATGGGCCCCTCCAAGAGAGACGGTGCTGCCCAGCTTACCGAGCAGAGGGGACATGAAATCCCCCAACGCCCCCACCCCAACAGCAGAGGGACTAGGCAAGCGACAGGGAGGTGAGGCAGAAGCAGGAGACGCGAACAAAGAAGCAAACCCCAGTGACGCCACACCCCCTCCTCCACTTCCCCCCTCACCCAAAATACCCCCACCCACACAACCGATCTCAGGCCCCCCCAATGGCAGAGGGGGGCGGGACGGGGGTGCTGCACAGGTTCCTTTCTGTTGTTCTTCTTCTGCTGCTCTCGCAATTGAGAGGGCGTTTTGTACTTTGGAATCCAAAAGGGAGTCCGTCAGCACGCGCACTAGCTCGGCCCCCCCTATGGGCACTCCCCCTTGGCCCTTGAGATCGTAGAAGAGGGCGCTCTCGAGGACACGAGCTCCTATCTGGACCATGTCGCTGTGGAGAGGCATCTCTCTGCACACACACACACACACACACACACACACACACACACGCACACACGCACACACACACACACACACACACACATTCTCACTCACACGCATGCACGAACACGCATATTCTCACTCACACGCATGCACGCACACACACATTCTCACTCACCGGCATTCACGCATACACATATTCTCACTCACACGCATGCACGCACACACCCTCTCCCCATGAAACATTCAGTGCAACCCCGTGCCCATACATTTATTTCAAACTTCACATTTTTTTTACACTATCAGAGAGGCAGATGACTTCTCGAGAAATTGCATGCATGACCAGACCAACCGAGAGTCAGACAGGCAGACAGACGAAGGAAGGAAGATCGAGAGAGATGGGTGTTTGAGCAGAAAGGCAAAGAAAAAAGAAGGAAGCCCGATGGATCGACCTGACCGACCTGCAGCTCCTCAGGGTCTCGTGGGGCTCCTTCCAGTTCCACGGAGCCGTCTCCTTGCTCGCCGTTCTTGCCCACTTCTCCCCCAGATCCTCCAGCTCTGGGTGATGGTCCATGAAGTACTGCCGGACCTGAAGCTTGTGGCTGAACACCGTGCGCATATCCACAAACGATTCCTGCAAGCAAACAACCAAGCAACCAAACAAGCCAACGAGCAATTGATTGATTCATTGACAATTATTCATACCTTGGCGTTGAGTTCGAAACTGAAATTGGAGAGCGGTCTAATTAAAGCATTCAAAGGCAGTCATGTTCCTTTTTTTACGTCTGCTGAATTGGTGGGCTGTACGATGACTGCTGCAAGTCGCGTGTCTGTCTGCATGTAGAGGGCTCCTCGTCTCGCCTGCATGCCCGCGGGGCCTTGGAAGCAGGTGCGCACATTGATTGATTGTCATTTTCGTTTGAATTTTTCCCCCGATGCTTCTGACTACCATCCTGTCCTACTTCTTTCCCGCGCCCCCCTTCTATCGTTCTGCCCCCCCATCTGTTTGTGTCCGCCGAATCAAAAACACACTCCACTCCCCTTCCTCCCCCCTCCGACCTGAGCGAAGGGCCCAACCCACACGCAGTCTCCACATGGGTAGTTTCCATCCCGGAGACCCAAAACCTCTGCCGCCCCCTGCCCCCCCAGTCCAGACACCAGACGGTAGAAGGCATCGATGTCCTGACAGACAAGGTCCCGCAGAGGGCACGCACTTGTCAGAGCCCACGCTGTCGTCTTCCAGTCCTCCCCTTCACCCCACCCATCCAGAAGACCCTCAAGCTCCTCATCCTCATCTT
>JAHBMJ010001940.1:22500-24397 GCA_018398765.1 Chromera velia | reverse complement strand
TGACCTGTTGAAAAGAAGTAAAACAGCGATGGAGATGGAATGAACGAACGAAAGAATGTCAAAAAGAATTGGAAGTTTTCGCAGTAAGTTGGGAGCTCGTTTGTTTGATCACATGAAGTTAGCCAAGCAGGGGTGATATGTTTTCAACATGTTGTGCTGATATATATACTTTAAAGATTGATGCTCTTACAGGGTTGCGATGAATCGCATGTCGTGCATGTTGGCGTCGTCGACTCATTGTAGAAGTTTTGCAAGAGTTTGAGCGGTTCAGATATTTTGCATGCATGGGGGGATTTTCAACCCTAGTATGAAAAATACATATATTGGTGTCTTGAAAAGTGGGTACAAAATGTGATGGTTGTATTAATTGAGGGGATATTTGTTTATTTTTTGTTGTTTCACGCGCTGGCAGGCCAACGTCTGGCCATACGCACGTTTTGCACGCATGTAAAAGATTTGACATACATAAAATATTTTATGTTTAAAATTTATTGTTATTATAATCTTTAACTATAAAAGGGAACTAAACATAAATAAAGCTGGCATCTAAGTTAAGTTTAAACTTTTCCTAGTTATTAAAAAGTATACTATATATATATATATATATATATATATGTCTAGATACATATTGACTTTCTACTAAATTCTAGCAATCATTTAATTCCATTTTATTTGTTCCACTTTTAGACCCAGAAGTAAGCTGGCCCCACACTATATTAAAAAAAGAGCCCGAGAGATTGTTTTTATAGATTCTTTTTTATTTATCATTATATGACGTAAACAATATACTAAACACTTCAATTCACATTTAAGACAAACAAGTGTGATTAAAGTGTTCTTCAAATGTTACAAATATGTTTAAAAAAATGATGCATAAAAAATATGTGTTGTTTGTTGAACATCGGCAATTAAAACAAAAAAATCAGAATTTTTTCTAAAATTTTTTAAACTTAGTTCTTTTCAAAGTTTATTTCTAACATTATGTCATAAAATTATGTTATCTGAAATATAGTGAATAGATTCGGCTTTCGATAGAAGCATCTATAGATCAAACAATAATTTTTCTTGAAATTTATCTTAGTGATTCTTAGTACGTGTTTTTAAAATTTATTTTAAAATGATAAATCAAACAATAATTTTTGTTGAAATTTGTTTTAGTAATTCTTAGTACGTGTTTTTAAAATTCATTTTAAAATGTTCATTAGTAATCTCATGAAAACATCATATCTAAAACAACATTTACTCAAAGATTGAACTTACTACTTTGAAGTTGTGAGTCAAACATTGTCTGACAGATATAAAATACACTCCAAGACTGCATCTCGAAGTTGTAGTAAGTCAACAGCTGTGTTGTGTTGTTGAAATGCAAAGAGAAAGCAGTCGCTGTCATGCAGATACCGCCGCACGTTCCAGTAGGTTGGATCGTTTACAGCCTTCTCTGCACACTCTCTTGTCTGGGAGTGGGGCGACGCCAGCAATTCTTCCTTGCCTGATTCACATAGAACACTACTAATTTTTCTGTAATTGATTCCTGCACGCTAAACCATTTCGCCGTAGCTCCCAAAGTGGGTGTGGCCGTAGGGGAAGACCTCGACTAGTGCAGAGTTCTGGGAAAGGAACATTGCATTCGCCACACCTGCGCCGTGCATTATCACAAGCACGTCCGTCTCTGCCATCAAAGCAACCTGCTCTCTGGGATCTTGTGGCATGCCGGGCACGTACCAAACACTAACATTTAGATGAGCCAGTAGGTGCTCCAGGGTCTCGATGATGCTTTCCAGGTCTCTGAAGAGTCGCTTGTATACGTCTTTTCTGTCCACGACAGTCACTTTTGGAGAGTGAAGCCGTTTCTCAGACGTTCTTTCCTTCACTTCAAACGCCTCTCGGAGCGTTGAAT
>JAHBMJ010001940.1:2500-17500 GCA_018398765.1 Chromera velia | reverse complement strand
CAATGAGCATCGATTCGGCATGTTAAAAACCATTGTAAAGGTCACTGACAATGTTGAACATAAAATGTAAGAGGTGTACGGGGCTCTTAAGTAATAATAGCTTCTGGCAGAGAGTACTCTAGCGCTACTATAAGCCTTGTCAAAGTCTACATAGTTCCGAGGGAGAAGTCGGTAAGTCTGTCAATCAAACCTCATGCGATGACTCTTAGAATCAGACCCACTCTTATGTTTGATCTACTGATTGCATCACTGCGCATGCTCATATATCGATCAGTCATTATACGCGTGCGCCCGTGAGCTATGCCGTTCTCATACAGGCCGAGGCTGTTCAGCTAAGCGATGCCAATTCTAGTTCAGTACCCCACAAGCCCAGACTTCCTGGCAATCACCTCACACATGCCCACCCACCAGACCAACGTCTACGCTTAGTTCAAATTCAAACATGCACCTCATATATGTTCGCTCACAGGGAGGGTGGGTGGGAATATCAACAATTTACAATGCATCAAACAAGGCATTAAACAATATATTCAACAATGCATCAGACACTCTGACTCATGACTTTGGCCTGAGACTCTCCTTGTGTAAGTCTCCTCTCACTTTGATATCGATTCACACTTCTGCGATCTCATCTGAGGGCATCTTTAAGATGGTACACAAAAGGCATCCAAAGCTTCCCAAACACACACAAGCGAGATCAAAGATTTATTCACGTGGTTTTCGCATCCAATGCATTGCAAACGCAAGATATTTATGCATGCGACTGTTTCAGGGGACTCCAGTGATTTCTGACTGGATGCACTCACTCTTTCTGTCCAGAATCTTCCCATTCAGGGTCACTGGAGGGACTCACTTAATCACTGATATTCACTGGAAGACTTCATGACAGCACGTGTAGTGCCCAGCCCATGCATAATACACGCGCAGACAGGGGATAGACTCGAGTCACTAGATGTCCTTTTCCCTTCCTTTATCTTTTTTTGACCGAGTAGGTATTGCGCAATGCAGCCAGCTATAAATATAAGTAGCAGATAAAACACGGCCACTCTTGTATACACTCTGGATACCCCTTAAGCAACGCACACACACTTAGTTTCTCTTATATGAAACGATCGCAGGTAGAGTATAAGGAGCTCAACTGTACGTACTGAGTCTCAGGAGACTCGAGGCTTTGAAAACTCTATGGAAGACTGCACGCTAACTGAGCATGACAGTCGTCTCAGAGGTTACTAACAAAACACCATCCAGTCAGACAGAAAGTAGAAAGCACACACTCCTAAAAATCACTTAAAGTGTGCCCTTTGACTGCAAAAATCTCAGTGAAGCTCTCTTCTTTCTTTTTAAACAAATCAATACAGATCGACACAATCCTTCATTCCTGGTAACAGACCGAGCTCTCACGTTCCGCGTGAATGGTCATTGCCTGCTGCCCTTGGATGCTGCACAGCTCACCGCAGCCTGGTCAGCTGCGGGGCCAGAGAACTGCACAACATCTTGAACAGTCCGACCGAAGTCAAACGCAGTGCACGCCACTCTCAAAAACAGCAGAACATTGGAGATCTAAGGTGTCAATCTCTCATCCTTCTTTCTTTTCTTTCTTTTTTTTCTTTTCTCTTCTTTGCTTTGCAGAGTGTTTGATTCTATGTGCTTCCTTTTTTGATTTCCCTTTCAATCCCTTTCCCTCTTTCTTTTACTTTCAATATTTTCCCATACCCAGATAAACAGAGGGAAAGCTTAGACAACAGAAGTCAAGGAAGCAAACAACCTCTCATAAGTATTCAATACCTTCACCCTCTTAATATCTGTCTCTCTCTTCTTTCTTTTATTGCTCTTTCACTTTCTTTTCTTCCCAACTATCTCCCCTCCTCATTCATCTTTCATAAACAGAGAAAGAAAACAGTTAGAGAGATGCAAAGAGACAGAAACATTCATTCACAAACAAACCTCTACACCACACTCACTCTCACTTCCCTCAAGCACACTCTGATCAGTCTCCCTCTCTTCCTCCATCTCCAACCCCCACTGCAAACAAAAGTCTGCAGTGTCTAAGGTCTTTTTCCAACTTAGAAGCCCTTCACAACTGCTCCACCGTCGAATGACACAGCCGCGGTGCCCTCATGGCACTATTATGTATGATTAGCACGCGGCACTCGAGTTCCAGAGCTTCTTCACTCCAGTAATCAGACTGAGAGTAGAGATCCTTCCTCAGTCAAGTCTCCCCCTCTCAATGTATGCATTATTCTCTCTGTTCACAAGGGGAAAACACCTCTGTTCTCTTTAAATGGAAGCTCCTATCCTCCTTAGAGCACGGTGACTTTCTCTGTGGGTAACAGTTGCTCTGATCGATGACGTCACCAGAGGTCAATATCCGTCTCCTTGATCTTCTCCCTCACTTCTCTCTCATTTCAACTCCGGCTCCTTCTCCTTCTACCCTGGTATATTTTTCAACTCTTGCTCTCTCATTGCAAGCGGCAGAAAACAAAAACACGCCTGGAAAGTCTTCAGCTCCTCATCTTCCTTGAGAACTCCACAATATTCAAGATAAAATGAAACAACATATCGGAGCTGAAAAATTTTTAATCTGTCCTAAGCTGTCAAACCTCTGGCTGCCACCACACTTTACATAGCCGGGTGCTTCACGTGGCAAGCCTACTTGCCTTTGACAATCTTTATTCTTTCATCTTAAGAGATCTCACCACACTGTCTGCCTCTGTGCAACCGAAAGGTCCGCTAACTAACTGTAAGATGTTCTGTCATACTCTGGCGCTAGAGAGTACAACAGAAACTTCATTGTCAGCTGAGTCTTGAAAAGGCAATCTGTGTCGAAAAAGTCTGAAGTTGAAGTTTGGTGCGATGCAATTCTGTCAATCCAAGCTCCGAGTTGGCGGGTTAAGTTTCAATCTCGTGGCACGCGAATTCCAAAATTTTGAATTTCTCAAATCTGAGTCGGCATTTCCCGATATTTGCGGCTCGCCATACGGCTGCATGCGGCAGGCCGCATTCAAAATCAGTGGCGGCTTGCACGGTCGAAATCGGTCGAAGTTGAATTCAATTTCAGTGAGAATATGGTTGAAATCAGTTTTAATATGTGTATATGAGAATATGGTCGCACGCGAGGCGGCGTGACCCTCCTCGCGGCGGACGCGCACGGGCAGGCCACGCGAGCGTAACAAGGCCGCGACGCACCAATTCTGGTGGCATGCCTGGACCTTTCACATCTTTTGCTCCGTCTCCAAACTCCGGTCTCCTTTGTGTTCTTCCTTGTTTTATGTCCAAACGTCCCCAAATTCAAGAGCCTTCTACTGCGTGCAAAGTACTACATAATACGTCCCCCCTGCTCAAGATGGCATTCCACGGCCGTCTAATCACACTTCTTCTGGGGCTGCATTCTTCATTGGCATGCAGCAGAAAGTCTTTATAACACATCTTCCCTACTTTTTTCTTCTGAAATGCATTTGTTCAACCACTTTTCCTGGCACGCCTTCTTGAAACAAATGGTCAGTTTTTGTAGATAGAGAACGATGCTGGGAAAAAACTTGATCCAGCAATATGGTGTGTCCGGCGCTGTTCTTACACAAACAAATTCCAAGATTCAAAGATTCCCCATCTCCTGTTTGTCGCATTTCTTTCTTCTTCTCGAAGCCCAAATCATTCCGTCTTCTGCTTCACTCCTTTTTAAATATCACACCCTTTCATCTCCTTCGTTTCAATGATGCCTGCAGACTCATTCCCGCCAGAGAACGTCCGAAGATTCTGGGAGACAGCGAAACGCCATTTATCAAAGGTCTGTTCTGCCCTGGTTTACCCTCTCTCTACAGAGAGTTAAAGAGATTTTCGTGCCTCTGCGATGGATGCTTCTGCTCCTTTATCTTTCTTTCAGTGATCCTGCATTGCCGTAATACTATGTCATTGGGTTTACAGGTCTCCCGATCTCTTTGACGAATGGAATTCCTCGTTCAACCCGTACATCTCGTCGGAACTGAAAGGACTTTACAGCGAGTGATCGGTCAGTATCCCTTTGACCGTCTTTCCCTTTCTTCAAGCGACTTGAGTGTCTGATCCCAATCGTCCATAAATCCATCTTGGTGTTATTCTGATTCTTTTCATGCAAAGTGGTTCGATTCAAAGTAGAAGGTCTCAATGATGACGTTCTGTTTGAGTTGATGTCGGTCTTGTCTGCGATCTCCTGCAGCTGGTTGTACAGAAGCTTGAGTGTTGTTGGGACTTTCTGCTGCCTTAGCCTTATTAGTGAACCTGCTCTTCTACACTTACAAAAACTTTCTCTCATCCCTCTGGTTTCTTTCTCCTACCAGAGTATGTCGGTGCTTGCTGGGTGCCTTCCGGTATTCACTCCCCGGTATGTGGTGTTCTTCCTAGAGTTGGGCTCTTAGCATCTCGTTGCAGGTCAGTCATTCATTCGTATCCCTGTCCCTTTCGGTCGCTCATCCCTCTCGTTTCTCCTCTTTGAACAGACGAACTGTTAGGGGTTTTTGATCGCCCTGGTTCGTTTTGTCTTCCTTTTTCGACAGTGGGCACATACGGAGAGTTCGTTTCTCCTTGCGTTTCTAGTGTCGTTTGGGGAAAAGCGAGTCATTTATCAATGACCGTTTCCACTATATTCTCACTTCACTTTTCTTCTCAGTCGGTTGGGAGTTGTCATCTCACCTTTGGTGTCTTGCTGACCATCTTTGCATGAGTTTTTCTTCTCTTTCGGCTTCCTTGTGTCTAGCTATGTGGGTAGGCTAGTTTAGGAAGGGGAAGAGGAGTCAAGGTAAGTCATTTCTGGGAGGTCAGGCATTCCTGACTGATGGCAGTCTTCTTCTCGCGACGCTCAGGTCTTTCTTTCATCTCTTTTCTGCTTCTGTCTCTCCTTCTCCCTCCGAGTGTTTACAGATATCCTGGTTTCTCGTGCTTTGGCTTCTACTGCGGGTGTTGTTGATTGCACTTTGGGGTTTCCTTTCGGGCGGTCTGTGGAGTAAAGGTCAGTCAGTCGGTGACGATACTTTGTTTTCTGTCTCTCTGGTCGCATCTGTGTTACCCTTCTTATCTGCTGTCTTTCACCCGTCATGTTTTTCTGTTCCCCCCACTTATGTGAACAAGCTCTTCTCTCTTTCGCATCTCCTCTTTCAGAGGGCTAGTCGGTCCTTTGGTTGGTTCGACTTCTCCCCTCTGTATTTTCCCCTTCAGGGGATCTAGTCCTCCCTGAGTGGTGTAGCAGGTAACCCTGCAATGCTGCTCTTGGTCGTCCTTGCAGGATAGAGATCGTCACGGATCTCGATCAGTTTGGTCAGTGCGTGTATGCGGCTCTTCTTGATCTAGTTGTGTTCTCGGTTTATCTTTTGAGACAGTGCCCATAAGTAAAGAATATCTGCAAGAAGCTTAATTGCTACAAGAACTGGGGACACACAGGGATCTAAACACTCCAGTCCCCCCCCCCATCTTTCAAGGGAGAAGAAACTTACACCGTCAGACCAGCTTCTGTGGTCACTTTCTTTGTTCTTCTCCTGTGTGCTTGTCGATGCTTCTGGTGCATTTTGCATATGCATATGCTCTTCCTGCTTTCTGTTGAAGCATATGTCGGTTTGCACTCGAAGCCATCTGTGCAATATAGTTAGTGTGAGTCCCTTTATTGACTGTCCTTTTCTTCTACTGCAGCTCTTCTGTTCTTTTCAATATCCTTGTTTGCTTCCAAAAGGACCAAAGAAGAGATAGATACAAATATCCACATGCACATTGTACATTATCTTCATACATGTGATTGGATGGCTCTTCCCGCATCGCTTTGCAAGCCGCATTGGGTGGCCAAACCCTTTGTAGTCAGACAAGGCTATTGATGCAGTGTGCAAGCAGGCGTGCGTCTGCGGGCACTGAAGAAATGACTGTCTGTATTTGTTGTATAATGCAGTATTCATTCAACCGTCTCTTGTCTTTATCATTCATATCCGGATTGGCCATGGCCAGGTCGGCTAGACAGCGTGTGCTTCGTCCACAGAGGCGCTTCTCCCGCCCAAGTAAGCAGGGTATGGACATCACAGCTTGACTGTGCTCCCCGAATGTACTCACCAAACTGGCTTTGCAACGCATGTCTCCCTAATAAAATTTTTGCCCCCTGTAGCTTTTGTTTATATCATCACATATCACCTGCAGGCCCTTTTGCTTGCGTTGAACCTGGTTCAGGAGCATCGCTTTCGTTAGATCTTGTTGGTTTGTCTTCAAAATTGTACATGTCGCGCGGGTATAGCGCGGAGCTGTCCTTTCTGACTCTCAGAGAGTTTTTGACCTTTGTTGGCCACAATTCTTTTCTTTTGCTGTCTTCTACTTTCTCTGTCTCTCATTTATATGCATGGGCCTTTGTTTTTTTTCTTCAGGGGCTATGGTCGCTCAGGGCTCTGGGGCAGCCGCTCCTCACCCGCAGGCGGATTGGCAGGGAGAGAGGAGAACGCCTCTCCCCACACGGTGCGGGGCCTTCTAGCTACGATACCCCGACGGATGCTTCCGCTCTGGAGGCCCGTCCGTTTGTCTACTGCCGTCTCAGAAATGATTCGTTGGTTGGTCAGGCTTTCTTTCCTCTTAAGTTGCTTTTGACTTGTCTCTGTCTTTATCTCGCGCGTCTCCAGCGCTCGGCAGCTTCAGATGCGTGGGACCACTTAGTCAGCTCTTTTCATATTGGAACACTTTTTACATATCATCTTTTATACAATGACTCTCTCGCCGCTCTTTCTTTTCCATGTGTGCGCTCGGTAACTGGTTGCTCAGTATGTGTTCTCACCAACACGTATGTGTTTGTCGGTGTTTGTATGTGTGGTTGTGTCTCTCTGTCTGTCTGTGCACGCGAATGACTGTGTCTCACTTGTATGTGCTTCCACTCTCCGCTTTTTATACGCATATAATTCGTTCCCTTTTTATGTGCTTAATAATCTGTACCTCATATGTGTGCTCTCAAGCGTTTCCGTCTCCCTTTACCCTTTCTATTTGACTTATGTACAGCCTCCAGGTTCTCCTGTGTGTCTAAGCGTCCTCTAATTGGGCCCGTCAAAATGAAGACGCAACGGTCTGAGAGAGTCAAACGTGAGCTCTTTTTATAGCTGTTGATGTCCATGTTTTTGTCCTTCTTGCGTGTCTCCGCAGGTCTTGTTTTCACTCCCCTTGACTGCTTCGGCCTTCTCCGGGCGAGGCCGTCTCTGAAAGGAGCCAATCGTCAAAAGGCGTGGGGGACCTTGCGATCTTTAAATGGGAGTGTCTACCGTTCCGATAGGTCGGTGGTGTGGAGTCGTTGTGGGTGAAATGAAGGGGAGGTGCATCTCTAAGAGGCCTTGTTCTTCCCTCACTCTTCCTTTTTCTGTTATCCTCCGCTTTCTCCCTGTACTTCCTCGAATCTTCCTCAGTCCCCCTCGATGGATCAATCACCCTTCTCTCCATTTGTCTCGGCGTGTAAGTCATGCCTCCTTTCTCGTCCTTTACCTTTTCTGAATCATCATTTTTTGCTCGCCACACTTTCCTTTTATATGTGCATACAGGATGTCTCGGCCCCCTTTAAGGCCGGTATGGACTTGAAGCTAAGCCCTGTCTGGATGGGTGCTGACGCGTGAGTTTGTACCATGATTTCCCTCCAGTTGCTCTTCCATACGGTCTGTCGGGTCTGTTTTGGGAACGGAATTTCGATCTTTTTTTTTTTTTTTTTTGCTTCTTCAGTTGACAGGTACCAGCTGAAAGTACTCTAGAGAATTCATCAGATTCTTCTCTTCTCCTGCTTACTTCTTCCCTGTATCTTTCTCTCCAGTCCCCCTTCTGTGTCCAATCTTCCTTACTCTCTCTCATCTCTTATTCTCACGTGTGTCTCTTTTCTTCCAAACATGTTCGCGCCTTTCTGCTTTCCCGCCGATCAGAGAGTCGTCAGGTTGTTCAAATTCTCTTTTTTCATTCAAGTTGGTTCTGCGAGCATGTTTCATTTGTTTTAACTTTTATGCTCTAATCTCGTAAGAGACCTCTCAGTCGCTTTGTGGATCGATTGGTAATGTCATGCAGAGTTAGCCAGATCTTTCTTTCGCGTGTTGCTCGTATTGCAACAGTCTGTCAGTGGACGGGTCTGGACATCCAAGTGTTCCTCTCTCAACTTCCCCTTTCATTCGTTTTTCTCCTTCAAAATAATGTCTGTTTTTCTTTCTTCTGTCGCATCTTTAGCAGCCTTAAAGTTTGCGTGTGTGCTTCTTTGTCTTCTCTTGGCCTCTGTCTATTGCTGTCGTTCTTTTTCTTTCTTCGTTATCGTTTGAATGCGGCAGGGCTGACAGTGTCTGCGTTGAAGACTTGTGCTGCTCCTTCTTTGTCGGATGGTGATTGTCTCTTGCAGCTGTGATGGTCTCGCGAAGTTCGTTCAGTCTGCTTCTTCATTTGCTTCGCTCTCTTTGTTTGTCGAGAGAACGATCATACATGCAATCGAGGATATCTGTTGTCCCTTTGATTATCTCTCCTTTTTCTCAGCCAAGCAAATGCTTAAACTCTCTCTCTCTTTCTCTCTCCCCCTCTGTTTCTCTCTCTTTTTCTCTCAAATAGGCATGTGCCTTTCTTTCCATGCGTCCCATCTCCAGGACCCAAAATGATTAACAGGTTTTCTCATTTGCGTTCTTCCGTCAGTGACTGTCACTTCTCTAAATGTTCCTTCTTCATGTTTTTTCATTGGTTGTTAGACTGAGTATAGCTGCCTGAAGTTATTCGATAACAGAGCAGCCCTTTTTCGTGTTGCATTCTTTTTCTCTTTAAGTGACTGTGTCTCCCCCCTTTTATTTCTCTCCTTCCCTTCCCCCCTTTTTTTTTCTTTTATCAAGCCTTTGCAAGTGCATTAGCTCGTGTTTCGTAGTTAGGTCGTATCGTTTTGCAGTCTCTGTAATGCAGAGGAAGATCAGCAAAGTGCGGACGAGTGATATGCTCCGCGGTGCGGTTCTGCTTGGTGCAGAATTTTGGCAAAGGACAGGAAATCAGGCTCCGTCAGAAATTTTGGCAGCGCTTTGCGGTGTGGTCCTGCTTGATACGGAATTTTGGCAGAGGACAGGAAATGAGGCTCCATCAGAAATTTTGGCAGCACTTCGCGGTATGGTCCTGCTCGATGCGGAATTTCGGCAGAGGACAGGAAATCACGCTCCGTCAGAAATTTTGGTAGCGCTTCGCGATCTAGTCCCACTTGATATAGAAATTCTCATAAAGGACAGAAGATGACCGTGTTGAGGAGGCAGAGTGGCTTCTGTTTTGAAAAAGACGCCTGTCCGCGCCTGTTCGCGTCTGTCTTGTTCTTCAAGGCCTTGTTCTTTGCCTTTACATTATGCCAACGTGCCTTCATCTCCTTTGTTGGACAGGGTATGTATTAGTGCCCGTGTACAGGCTGTGTCAGTAATAAAGGATGTTGGTCTTCTTGGTGTTCGTCTCATAAACAAAGACGTCGATCGCTGTTGTATACAGCTAGGATAAATACTGTGCAATGGCGTGCATACACACACCTCGATCGCAGGTCTCCCTCCATTGCAAACAATGCATGAATACAGTATACAACTGATGTAGTGCAATGCTGTTAGCACTCATACGTGAGTCAACACTATCATACAATTGCATTTTTAAATCTTTTTAGTGTCCGCAAGAAACTTATGTAACAGTGATGTCAAAATATAATTCTTTCATACAAATAAACTAATTTAGCATCATCAGGGGGTTAAACACCAGAATATCACTCAAAAGTGGCAGCGGCAAACGATGAAAGACATTGAATAGAAAGTGATATTGCATTGCTTTGTGGAAAGAAGCCATGCAGCTTTAGAAAAGAACGATTTCTAAGCAAAACACTAAATAAGATACTATTCTCTAAATAAATTTTTCTGTTTTCAACTACCCAATCATACAGTCCAACAACTATACAGAAATAAAGTACACTGGTGTGATTGAAGTATAAGAAGGAACTGGTGTGCAGCGAAAGTTTAAAGCTAAAAGAGGTGTGACACAGGGGCACACGGTCATTAAAATCGCAGAGACTTCCCGCTGCAAGACACTCTGCCATCCTCAATTTCCCCATGAAGATAAAAGAAGTCTCTCGTCCGGTCCTGGGTATTTAAAGATAAAAGAAAAGCTGAAAGAACCCTTCCACAGACAGGCGTTCCCACAGAATCCCTTCGCGCTTACTGGCCTTCGCTATCGTTCGCAGAGGCAGAGACAGAAGAGTGCTCCGAATTATCACTTCTTCCAAAAGTGGTTCCACGCCAGAAAGAAGCGGTAGAAGAGCTTCTATGTGGTGTCGGACAAGTGGTCGTCTGCTCCGTGCTTGCCGAAGGGGCGTGGTAGCAGTGGTAGGTGATGGAGAGGTTGTTGAGGGTGTGGGTACACTGAAGTGGATTCAGTGAGGCTCGAGACTTGAAGGTCCTTGTTGCCATGAAGAGGGTAAGCGGCATTCCAGAAGGCTTGTACCCTTCCGAAGGATGTCTGGCCAGCTGTTGTGACCGGTTGGTCTGGTCTACAGGCAGTGTGGCCGCCTTGGTTGATGTCATTGTGGAGGGAGACGGATGGGTCGATTTCAGTGTTGCCGTGCGGGAGGTCAGTGACAGTCGCCGGAGGCATCTGGAGCACCCAAGATGGCACCTCCGTCTTCAAATGGGTTGCAGAGAGGGAGTGGGTGGAAGAGTCTTTGCCTCCAAGCTCCCTGGTTGCCTTTGTTGAAGGTAGTTGGCAATGTTGCCGGAGGGAGACGGAGAGGTGATTTCAGTGGGAGGGCTGGTCGTCAGGTTTGTTGCCGGACTGCTCGATGCCGCCAGTTCCTTTGCAATCAACACTGCTGAGAGTCATCAGTACCACTGCGGCAAGCGTTCCGTGGCGTCACTGGAGTTCCAAGGGTTGGTGGAAGTTGTGGGTCTGCAAGGGGCTGTTGAGAAGGTGGCAACACAAATCGTACTCCATACTCAAGAAGGTTGCTTGTGGTCGGAACCACTAGAGTTCTTGAGCTGGCAAGTCACCACATGTTCTGTCGTACTCTGGCGCTAGAGAGTACAACAGAAACTTCATTGTCAGCTGAGTCTTGAGAAGGCAATCTGTGTCGAAGAAGTCTGAAGTTGAAGTTTGGTGCGATGCAATTCTGTCAATCCAAGCTCCGAGTTGGCGGGCTAAGTTTCAATCTCGTGGCACGCGAATTCCAAAATTTTGAATTTCTCAAATCTGAGTCGGCATTTCCCGATATTTGCGGCTCGCCATGCGGCTGCATGCGGCAGGCCGCGTTCAAAATCAGTGGCGGCTTGCGCGGTTGAAATCGGTCGAAGTCGAATTCAATTTCAGTGAGAATATGGTTGAAATCAGTTTCAATACGTGTACGTGAGAATATGGTCGCACGCGAGGCGGCGCGACCCTCCCCGCGGCGGGCGCGCGCGGGCAGGCCGCGCGAGCGTAACAAGGCCGCGACGCACCAATTCTGGTGGCATGCCTGGACCTTTCACATCTTTTGCTCCGTCTCCAAACTCCGGTCTCCTTTGTGTTCTTCCTTGTTTTATGTCCAAACGTCCCCAAATCCAAGAGCCTTCTACTGCGTGCAAAGTACTACATAACAAAGAGGCGTACAGGGCTCTTAAGTAACAATAGCTTCTGGCAGAGAGTACTCTAGCGCTACTATAAACCTTGTCAAAGTCTACATAGTTCCGAGGGAGAAGTCGGTAAGTCTGTCAGTCAAACCTCATGCGATGACTCTTGGAATCAGACCTACTCTTATGTTTGATCTACTACTGATTGCATCACTGTGCATGCTCATATATCAATTTGTCATTATACGCTCACGCCCGCGAGCTATGCCATTCTCATGCAGGCCAAGGCCGCTAAGCTAAGCGATGCCAATTCTAGTTCAGTGCCCCACAAGCCTAGACTTCCTGGCAATCACCTTACATAAAACAAGATTGAACGCGCCGCGGCCGGCACGCCGCGGCGCATGGATTGCATGCTTAGTGGCGCGCTGGAGAGATGCGGGTGGGCCGAAAAGCTTACCTGGTCATGGCAAGGATATCATCATCGGTCAACCATAAATAGAGACGGCAGCTGCATTAAAGTGCATAGATTGAGGATGATCGAGGCCTTGTGGTGCTCTACAGGATCATGTCATTACATGACTTAGTCTTCTAGAGTTCTTTTTTATTCTAGTTCAAATTTTTAAAGCAATAAATTGATATAACGGCAAACTTTTGAAACAATCAATCAATCAATCAATTAATTAATCAATCAATCCATCAATTACAATCAATGCATCAATCAATTACAATCATCTTATTGCCAATAATTAATCCTATTAATTATAATTAATCTAAATTAATCAAATCCTGTCTCATTCTATTGCTGGGCACCTCGGAGGATCGTTTGGAGGAGCACTACCGGTTTTGCTGTTAAGAGTCCTTGCTTCAGGATCAGACTCCCTGAAGTTCTCTCCTTTTTTATTCGTTAGATTCCTTCTTTCCTTTCTTCCAGAACCTTCCTCTAGACCTTCCTTCTTTCCTTTGTGCTTGTTTGACTCGTTTCCTTTCGTCTTCATGATTTCTTTTGTGACTTCTACAAATGGGCCCTTGCATGCGCTTGCATGCCCTTACTATTGAAAGAACTCTTTTCCTTCTTAGCAGATCTTGACCTGTTTGATCGTTCATGCAATCAAGCCAACAGCGATAGATAAATGACAGTGGCAGACCGACGGGGTGTGGATCGGTAGGCTAGAACGGAAGTTGTTTGGTGTTTCAGGCGGTGTATAACGCGATCGATGCCTCCTTACATATGTGCGTGCGTCATCCATCTATGCATACGCGCTGATCTCAGTATGCACATTGCATGCATGTATTTTGCATGCATGCATTTGCATTAATACACATCTCTTCAATCGATCGCTGTACATCGCTCGTATGCCTTACGAGAGCTCCGTAAGCCTCTCTTTTGCGTGCTGAAAACTGACAATGCATGTCGGTATGGTCAAGATTCCTCTGCTGTCTGAAGAGGTTAAAGTGATTCTAGCTCCTATATTACTAGAGCTTCTCCTGGGGCGGCGGTAGCCAAGAACTCAGGGTTTTCACGAGAGGTTTGCAGGGAGTTTTTGGCTGTGTCCATCTCTCTGTCATGTTGCATCTACAGTTTGAGATTTGAAGCACTTCACGGTGGTATTCTCTCTTTGTTTCCTGTTGCAGCGCGCTGCTGAACCGTCTGAAGACTGTGTTCGCTTGGCCGTTCTGTAACTAAACTTGAGAGCTCTGCCACCCTTTGACTTATCGTCTTCTTTTCATCACCTCGGTCTAGCTCATATTACGCTTTTTGCTTTCTTGAGATGGCTGCTACGACTCCCTCCATCTTGGCCCAGGCTATCCTCTGGAGGACGGGAGCTTTCCTTGCTGAGCAGGGTTTTGCAGCTTCGGACCCTTTCTGTTTCGGTTCGTTGGTAGAAGTTTTGGAACGTTTTCTTGGATTCCTTCATCGACGCAGGGATCCGGTTGCCCTCTCTGATTCAGGATGCGTTAGCTCTACAACAGCAGCCAGCTGTCACCGACGTAGGAAGCGTACGAGGAGGGAGAAACGCTTCTCTAAGGCAAAGTGGGAACGGATGAGTTCGGATGAGTAGGACACGGACGCGCCGTCTTCAAACCGGGCCCCTTGACTGCATCATGTTGCAGTCTTGAGCCCCCTCTTATGTAGAAAGAGTCCAATACACGTGAATATGACCATTGCTCTATGATGAAAACAACTAGACGGTGTCTGACTCAACCGCATCAGGAGAAGTTTCAAGGTGTGTTTGGGACTTCTTCGGGAGTTTGGGGTGCAGTTGTACGACAGAGGGATGGTTTGTCGCTTTGTGCAGGAGTGGTAAATGGGGCGGGGAAGGGACATGCCTCGGTAGGGCTAGTGAAATCGGGTCTTTCTGTCAATCCTTTTCAAAGCAATCGGTTCATGGACAAGGACTTCGTGACGGAAGGGCGTCGCTTGCTTCGTTATTGCATGCAAGCCTTGGATCATTGTCAATTGATCCAGTAGAAAGGGGGGGCGGGCGCGCGTGTCTGCTGGGCGCCTCGGAGGATCGTTTGGAGGAGCACTACCGGTTTTGCTGTTAAGAGTCCTTGCTTCAGGATCAGAATCCCTAAAGTTCTCTCCTTTTTCGTTCGTTAGATTCCTTCTTTCCTTTCTTCCAGAACCTTCCTCTAGACCTTCCTTCTTTCCTTTGTGCTTGTTTGACTCGTTTCCTTTCGTCTTCATGATTTCTTTTGTGACTTCTGCAAATGGGCCCTTGCATGCGTTTGCATGCCCTTACTATTGAAAGAACTCTTTTCCTTCTTAGCAGATCTTGACCTGTTTGATCGTTCATGCAATCAAGCCAACAGCGATAGATAAATGACAGTGGCAGACTGACGGGGTGTGGATCGGTAGGCTAGAACGGAAGTTGTTTGGTGTTTCAGGCGGTGTATAACGCGATCGATGCCTCCTTACATGCGTGCGTGCGTCATCCATCCATACATGTGCACTGATCTCAGTATGCACGTTGCATGCATGTATTTTGCATGCATACATTTGCATTAATACACATCTCTTCAATCAATCGCTGTATATCGCTCGTATGCCTTACGACAGCTCCGTAAGCCTCTCTTTTGCGTGCTGAAAACTGATAATCCATGTCGGTATGGTCAAGATTCCTCAGCTGTCTGAAGAGGTTAAAGTGATTCTAGCTCCTATATTACTATTGGCAGTAAGCCTTAGTAGCGGTAAGCGATAATGATTTAACATCAATCAATAAATAAATTCAAATTTAATTGATGTTTATTTACTTTTGTAAGTACACCATCAATAAATGATATAATGCAAATCAATCAATCAATTATATAAAAACGGATCAATTTTTTTTATATCATCAATTTAAATTGATTTGTTATAGTATTTATTCAAAATGATGTAGTTAGAGATTTAAAGTCTTAATCATATTGTGTAGGTATGTGTTTGATTTAGCTAATTTAATTTATAAGCTTTCAACCA
>JAHBMJ010001939.1:3294-24456 GCA_018398765.1 Chromera velia | reverse complement strand
AACCACCTTTTGCATCGACTAATCTGTATGGATGAATCTGTATGGTTTTCTTTTTCATTTTTCAATTCTTTTTTTTTTTTGTAAAAAAAAATGGTCAGCTCCAGGTGAGGGCCTATCTAAAAGCGGTGTAGGCGCTCTCATCGCGCGCATGCGCGTCGACGACAGACATGCGACAATGGTGCAAAATATAAGAGCAAAAGGTGACATGGTGTTTGTCTGTGTATGAGTCAGTGGGTGTCGGCAGGTGTTTGTCTATAGGTACGTTAGGGTGGTATACGCCCATTTGGTCACAATTCAAGGGCCAGGGCATATATACCCCTGCCCTTGAATTTGGCTATGGAGGGGCGGTCTATCCTAGACAATCTTTTGACCCGTTGGCCCAGCACCCCCAAAGACGGTCCGGTGTAGTTAGTCTTGGGTACCTGCATACAGTAAACAAACAACAGTATGCCGTCTCCAACAATTCAACTGGGGTGCTCACATACATTCACAAGAAAGGCGAGGGGGGAACACGCTGACTAGCAAGACACGCACACACGGCCAAAAGGGTTATCCCTCTCTACGCAATGCGATCATGCTACTTTCGAGAGAGAGAGCAACACATCTTCAGTCAAAATGCTGGCTTATGTTTGTTCCCCCCTGCTCATAAAGTAAGCAACACATGAAAAATCGAACCCTAAAAGTCAACATTTTTATGAAATAACCTGTGGGAGTTTTCCGGAAAAGTCAAGAAACTACAGAACAACACTTCAAAGAATCAAAGAAGCCGTCTATCATCTCTCACTTCAACAATTCACACAGAGAAGAAAGCAAACTCTGACTGAGTCTGATTAGTTGTCAATGCATGTACGCATGATTCAAGCATGGCGGGTCCCTGGCGTATAGGCCCGGGCCCTGGCACGAGTGCTCTGTATTGGAGGCCCGCACATTTTTTTTTCCCATAGCAAAATTCAAGGGCAGGGGTTTATATATGCATGCAGAATTAAATGCATGTATGCAAATGCATGTATTGCAATAACTAAATTCAGATTGAAGAGTCAGATAAAACAAGAGACTGCTGTTCGTATAAAGTTGAGAAAGAGACTCTGTTGACACAACCTCTAGAAATAGGCGGCCTTCTTCGGCCCGAACGTGTCAGAAGCTATCGTGCTTGAGGCGGGTATTTGAGGCTGCCTGCGGTCCTGCCTGTGGACCGTGGTGCTGCATGTGGAAGTGGTTCTTACGCTTCTTTGGCGTTTCCCGAATATCTGCCCGTGCTTGCCCCGCGTCGTAGATTGATTGCCTACAAGACTCCTGTTTGCTCTCTGGAGGGAGCACCAAAGCACGAAAGAAACCAAAAGAAAGCCCTCTCTCGTTTTCGGTTCTTTTCAAATTCTGCCGGACTATTTCGTCTGGAAACAAGCGGGAGGTAAAAAGCGTCGCCATGCGGATCTTCTTCAAGGACTGATGGATTGATTGTCTCTGCATGCACTTTCGTGCCTCCCTTCAGGTACCACTGTCTGCTACTTCTTCACGATCACCAACGCGGGTAGGCGTTTTGTTGATTGACTTTTTCTTCCTTCCGATTCGGAGGGTTCTTCACGTCTCCCTCGACGCTCTTTTTTTTCTGAAGTATCCGACGGCCTATCCAAAAGATTACGTTTCTTTTTCTGCATGATTGAAAAGACGTGAGACCTGCATTTGTTGAAGCCGGAATTCCGTTGCAACTCACAATCATGTTTTGTATCGTTTGGTGTGTAGCTCATAATTCGTATCATGGACGACGTCTTGTGTCACAGTTTGAAAAACAATGAGCTCAGAGAATGAACAAAATCTAGATGAAACATGGCACTCTGACAGGAGAGGACGGAGTGAAGAACGGAGGCTTTGCCACTACCACTTTGAGGCAGGCATGGAAGACGCCCGGCAGTTCTGCGCATCCACTGTAGAGCTAGGTGACTTTCATAAAACGTTGAGACAGAAAGAGAAAGCAGAAAGAACACTCTTGGCAATGCAAGGGCGTGTTTCAATCAATCGATCGATCAATCAATTTGTCTATGTCCGTCGATACATGGTGTGTCTGCAGGGTCTGTTGACCTCACGGGAGTCACCCTGGAGGACCCTATCTACTGCGGTCTGCCAGGAGCAGAAGCATGCACCTCGGACGAACCTTCCAGTTGCACAAACCTACTCACCAATCTCGGGAGCGGCTCTAGAGTACTTGCCACTGGACAGTCTGTGACCTGCTCTGCGACGTCAGTTCAGCTTTGGTGTTGTTTTTTCAAGCTTCCCAGCTTTCTCAGTCAGTGCGTATCTGTCCTGCATCTCTCTCTCCGTCCTTTCTTCAGCATATCAGAAAAAAAAACGAAGACTCGTCTTCTTGCATGGTCCACTAGGAAAGTTCCAGTGCCTCATTTTTCACTTCAGAAAGACAGGAGTCTTTACACACTCGAGCCCAGTTTGTTCCCATACATCCACAGAAAGCAATTTGCCCCATGAGAGAGATGCAATTTGATAGTTTCAACATGGAGAGCACGAACATGATCAATCCCAAGGCCTCAATTGATTGAGTGTTTAGAGGAAGCGCATCCACTCCCACAGCTAGCTCGCGTCCACCTACCGGAGTCCCTGCCCTCGGCCGTCTATCTCCTCCCCTTCCTGGGACTCCGTAGGCGATCCTCGCGCCCCATCTCGCGTACGGCGTTGGAGGATGAATGGATTATCTCATCATATCTCTCTCTCCACTGCAGGGCAGCTCCAACAGAAGACGAAACGAACATCGTCACAGCCACCGGTACGAGTCGGACCAGCCAGCTGATCAGTAGTCACAGACAAGCTGTCGATCAATCACTGCCTCTCTCGAGTTGCCTTACATGAATTCCGCCCCAGCTGGCTTGTCTGGATATCATGGACAGAGAGACACGTTAAAGATTCACCCAGCTGAAGAAAATTCGTTTGCTTCAGCCCTGACTGAGAGAGGCCAAACCTCGTCCTATTGCGATATGAGCATGGCCGGAGAGCTTCATGGCGTTTGGTTCCTCTTAGCGCAAGATTTCTCGTTGAGATTCTGTCCGATGCATCTTTGTACAGTCAAAAGAGGGGAGCAGCAACGCAGAACATAGAAGGAAGCGACTTGATCGAGGAGAATGTCAGCAGATTTTATGTCTATAATCAGAAAGGAGAAAAGAGGCGCCTAATCCTCTTTGTGCAGATGCATACAAAGGCACACACATACACTTGCTCGACTTCTGACTGAGCTACATGAGTGCACTATTTGAATGCACGAACTTTGCGCAGGCTTTGACGGCCCCATCGAATTGACAGACACGGCAGACGCCATGGTGATGATAAGTCAGCCAGCCTCTTTGTCAGATGGGACTTTTCTACTTCTCTGTCTATCTGTCTGTCTGTCTCTCTCTCTCTCTCTCCCGCCCCCCCCCGTCCCCCCCCCTCTCTCTTTCACTATGTTTGTGTGTGTGTATATGTGTGTGCATGAGTGTGCGCGTGGATGCATACGGGTCTGTGTAGGTGTGTGTACGTGTGGAAGCCTTTGTTTTGTCCTCGAGGGGGCGTCTCTTCCTTCCATTCTCTAATTCCTGAATGAAAAATCCATCCATCGTCCATCTATCGATATGTGCATGAGTAAGGTGGGTGTGGGTCGATCGTCCGCATGGGGCCGGGCAGGTCATTGATCCCTCGATCGGCTTGTGCCTGGTCAAGCTTGCCAAACCACTGCTCGATCGAATAACACCAGACCAAAAAATTCACACCTTCCTCCTCACAGACATCGAAAGGAGCTACTGTATGTTCGTTTCAACCAGGAGATCGTACAAGGGCTCTATGCATGCATCTTTGAATATGTGTGTACGTCTCATGTTGCATGTATCTACATGTGCCTGTGAATCTGAATACATGCATCTTCATGCGCCTATAGATATGAGTAGATGTATCCAGATGCACCTGTAAATATGAAAGATGCACGTACATTTAATACATGACTACCCGCAGCCTCAAGACCATGCCCTAACCTGATGGGCCAGTCCGGGTCTTCTTTCCTCGTCAACGTCACCTTCGATGACAGCTCCGCCTGCTCAGGAGGAGGTGGGTCGGATCTCACCTACACTCCCATGGGCTCAGACTTTATGGTCACCTTCAGGGACATTTCCGGAAGGGCGGCATCGTATCCGATCACGAGCCCCGAAGCCGTCACGACACAATTGGGGGTTTTGTGTTTCGATGACAGCGTGTCGAGCTCTCCCGGCGATCTTGATATGAGGGGAGACAGCATCTACGTGCCCGCGAACCCTTTCGAGGGACCCACACAGATGGTCATCAACTTTCCGATCATGTAAGTCAGTGGAGGAGGCCGGTCAACGAGAGAGCAAAAGGAGGATAGTTGCGTGCATGTAAGCGTTGCGGGACATGCAAAGAGGGGAGAGGGTACGTCGTTGCAAGGGGGCTGCCAGCACGATGTACTACTGATGGTCGAGAGAGCTCTGATCGATGGACGGGAGGACGCTTTCTCCCTCTTCAGTTGTATGACAAACCAATTTTTGCGTAGAGATTGAAAAAAAGAAAGACACGAATTTCAGAAAAAAAGAGGCAGCTTGAGAGTGTACCGCTCAGCATGAATTCAATGTCTCTCCCTGCATGACATTGTGTCTGTCCACGCACGGTTTACCTTGACGCTCAGTAAATTACGGCTCTCCATCCATCCATTTATCCATCCATCCACATGATGAATTTGCATGACGCATACAGAGTGAACGAGGTCCAAGAACTCGTTCTCATCGACCCATTCGACGTCTCATCAAGCAATCCCGAGTTTGCAGTCATTGCTTACCAGAGCAGTTTGTCGTCCGATGATTCCAGAAATCTGGTCACGGTCTTCAACCCGACAGGGTACTGGGGAACCGATTGTCCCTTCGTTGACACTGGTGTCGATCAGTGCGGCCCTCTGGTAGGAACGCCATCCCTCACAGCAACTTCTGACTGCATGACCGGCCCGTGCACCGTGGTCGGCCTAACCCCACCTATTTCTCCCAATCCGAACCTGTTCGGATTCGATCGATTGGTCATCGTGGCTGGAGACGGATTTGGTCTCAAAAGTCTGGACCTCTGCCTGCTCGGTCAGTCATTTAATCGATTGGATGAATGCAATGGCGGGGCGCGATATCGATCTGCATGAATGGATGGATGAATGGGTGGATGGATGGATGGATGGATGGATGAATGGATGGATGGATAAATGGGAGGATGGATGGATGGATGGATGGGTGGATGGATGGATGGGTGGATGGATGGATGGATGAATGGGTGGATGGATGGATGGATGGACTGCTGGGTGGATGGGTGGATGGACTGTCGGATGAATGAATGGATGGGTGTATGGATGGCTGAGTGGATGTAAAGATGGCTGGGTGGATGGATGGGCGAGTCTGAACGGTCAAGCATGTTTCAGTTTTGTTCAATTTTGCCGAGAGTTGCAAGGGCCTTTTGAGAGAAGCCCGAATTTCCCTTTCAACTGCATATTTTTCCTTCCAAGGTCTGCTCAGGCTCGTTCAACTATGCTCCTGAGTAAACAATCGAACAAAATCGGCAGAAGCATCACAACATTTTGATCATCATGCTGCATTAGAATTCGTCTGCCTGCCTGTCTGCCTGCCTGCCTGCCTGCCTGCCTGTCTGTCTGTCTGTCTATCTGTCTGTCTGCCTGCCTGTCTGTCTGTCTGTCTGTCTTCCTGTCTGTCTGTCTCTCTCTCTGTTTCTCTCTCTCTCTGTCTGTCTGTCTGTCTGTCTGTCTGTCTGTCTTTCTGTCTTTCTTTCTGTCTGTCTGTCTGTCTGTCTGTCTTTCTGTCTGTCTGTCTGTCTGTCTGCCTGCCTGTCTGTCTGTCTGTCTGTCTTCCTGTCTGTCTGTCTCTCTCTCTGTTTCTCTCTCTGTCTGTCTGTCTGTCTGTCTGTCTGTCTGTCTTTCTGTCTTTCTGTCTTTCTTTCTTTCTGTCTGTCTGTCTGTCTGTCTGTCTTTCTGTCTTTCTGCCTGTCTGTCTGTCTGCCTGCCTGCCTGCCTGTCTGTCTGTCTTTCTGTCTGTCTGTCTGTCTGTCTGGCTGTCTGTCTGTCTGTCTGTCTGGCTGTCTGTCTGTCTGTCTGTCTTTCTGTCTGTCTGTCTGTCTGCCTGCCTGTCTGCCTGTCTCCCTTGCTGCCTGCCTGCCTGCCTGTCTGTCTGTCTGTCTCCCTGTCTGTCTGTCTGTGTGTCTCTGTGTCTGTCTGTCTGTCTGTCTGCCTGCCTGCCTGCCTTCCTGCCTTCCTGCCTGCCTGCCTGCCTGCCTGCCTGTCTGTCTGTCTGTCTGTCTGCCTGTCTGTCTGTCTGCCTTCCTGCGTACCTGTCTGTCTGTCTGTCTCCCTTGCTGCCCGCCTGTCTGTCTGTCTGTCTGTCTGTCTGCCAGTCTGTCTGTCTGTCTGCCTGTTTGTCTGTCTGTCTGCCTGTTTGTCTGTCTGTCTGTCTGTCCGTATATAGTCTGTCTGTCTGTCTGCATGCCTCCTCGTACTCTGGTCCTCTGGTAAATGGATCAGAGAAGAAGGAATGGTATTGGCCCTCTGTCCATTCGAGAACCTCTCTGTCGTCGGTTTGTCCGTGAACTGCAGGACCAACACTGGAGCTCAGGAAGACAATTCGCGCCACAGACATCGAGAACATGAGTGGTCTGCAACCCGGCGATGATTCTGACAGTCTTGGAATTTTGAAGGGTGAGTGACCAACACTAGCGGAAGAGACGAAAAGATTCGGTCCTGGTCTACCTCCTTCCTTCCGCCTGTTTCATTGTGTCAAACTTTTTCCAACAGACAGGACGGCCATCCTTTTAGTAATTCGATGGAGGCCCTTTGTCTCCCCTCTGTTGCAAGTATCCTGAAGGAATTCGAGGCCCTTTGTCCCTCTGTTGCAAGTTTCCTGAAGGAAGAGACACCGCGCGGTTTTCGCAGTCAGCTGGATGCAAGCTCCCGACTGACTGAATACGGGTCGGCATAAATAATTGTCTGCAGGCGACCAAGTTGACTACATCTTCACAATCGTCAACCCCGGTCAGTTGCAAAGACGTACACCCCCGTCCGTCCAAACGGTACTCTGAACCTGATCCAGCCTTTGACACATCGCAACACTGGCACCTTTCAGCCCAAAACTGTTCAGCTCTTGTGTTTCTCCCCGTGTAGCCTGCATGAATTAAACTCCTTGCCGTTGGCGTCTCTGTGATCACGTTGGAAGCATACAGGCTCCAGACTTCTCCATCAAATCTTAGAAAGCAACTCATCAAAGTTAATGCTGCATTGACTGCGGTCTGTTGTCCTTCACACATGCATATTCTTTCTTCGTATTCATTCGATAAGTCGGGTGTCTCGTTTCTCGGACATACGTGGCACTTCCCCTTCCTGCAGGGTCGGAGAGCGTCCGGGTCACCGATTTGACTAACCAGACTCTGTGCCAGGCAAACATAACTGCGTCTGGCCCCCCCCTCTATGAAGGCCCGTTCGATAGTTCCACAGATGCTCAGCTCGGCATGTGCAATCCAGACTTCAGTCTCACTACGGTCGGAACTAATATTCTTCTCTATTGCCGGAGGAGCGACGGCATGACAGTGTTTACAATCACAAGCACCCCCACGGGCGACGAGAACCTTCTCGCCCCGGGCGAAGAAGTCGTCTGCGTCCTCGGCGGCAGTGAATCGAATCCCACGAGCGACGGTCTGTAAGTGAATGGGGGGCGCCACTTTCATTCTAGCTGCATGAGGGGCCTTAATCCGTTGAACATCTGTCCGCACGATTCCTGGCAGACTTCTTTCTTTCTGCGTTGGCGCAATTCCCTTTGTCAACAAGGGGGCATATGCTGAAAAGGCTATTTGCAGGAAGAGGGCTCATGTGCCAAAGTTTTTGCCGAGCTCAGACTTTTCCTCGATTGAGCGGTTTGGTCTGCGTGTGGTACTTGTCTTTGCGTTCCATTGGATTGTGCACCTTCAACTTCAATGCCTGCCTGCCTGCCTGCAGAACAACGGATTTCGATGATCCAAGTGATGCCTTCGGGGATTTCATCGAGTATACAAACATAGCCACAGTTGAAGGTGAGCATGAACGGTTTTTTGTTTTTCTGCATAATCTTGTGAAGTGATTTGCATCCACCGTGCACGTTGTGTTGCAAGGTACCACATAGACAGACAGTCAAGGCATGAATGAGCGTGTGTTCCCTCTTAAGATGAACCGACCAAAAGATAGATCATTGCAGAAAATTGATCTCTCGGCGCGTGCAAATCCTCACATGAACAGTATGTATGCAATTTTCTCACTTCATGTGTCAACTTCATTCGTTCTCACTCTTGCAGGAATGTCCATGGGAATGTCGTTGACAGACAGCGACGACGCTCTTCTGACTGTAGTCGACGGTCAGTTAATTGAATTTGCCATGAAATCATGCTGTATGTCGCAGACTTTTTTTCTTCTGGGGAGGTATAGGATCAAAGTTGGAGTCAGGCTTCAGCAGTGTGAGATCGTCGTGCAGAGTAAAAGAAGCGAGCAACAGTTTTCTTATGTGTCATCACTTTTGGTTATCTTCCAGCTGCTGACGAACGGCCTGGCAGTGGGGGAAAGACGAATTTATGTTCCCGAAAACGCCCGAGTGAAAATCAATTAACACCACAGACCTCGCAGGAGTGACTCAGCGTGCCTTACCCTCGCGAGCCAGCTTGGAAAGGAGGTCACAGCCATGCAGCAACGGTTCAGAATATTATCAGTGAAAACCATATTATTATGCTGTGAGGTGCGGAATGTCCGTGAAAGAGGGGCTGCTGGAAACAGAGGAGGAGAAAAAAAACACCGATGTTCACGAATGTCTCTCGCCCTTGTGGGATGCCTTCTTTCTGCCTTGCTTCTCGCAGAGGCCTGCACACCGCAAAACACCAGGGTTTGCGATGACTTCCTCCCAAGCTGCCCCGAACCCGGAGACAAATGCTGTTGTGACGGCATCTGCGAATGCCCTGATCCGATCTATGGAGGAGACTGCGACCTGCAGTGTCGGGATCAGGCGTGCAAGAAGGCGGGTCGTGGCAGCAACAGAGAATGCCACTGCATCAAGAGCTGCGACGGCAACAATTGTAACTCGGTGGGAGGAAACCCGTGCAAGTCCAACGGAGTCTGCTGCTGCTCAGTCATGAACGATAATACAGGCAGCGAGCCGATCGCCACCCCTCAATTCGGAGAGCAGTGCGAAGATTGCTTCCAGCCATGCACAGGCGCAACCAGTGTGTCGGTTCAATAGAGGACACCTGTAACGAAATTTGTTATCCTGGAGGTTTCATGAACATCCTTCCTGGTGGTCAGTGCATACCATGAGGCAAAATGCGCACCTTTCAAGAATTGGTTGAGGAAGTGGAAAATGTGATTTTAGAGGGAGAACAGGTATGCACTGGGAGCACGTGGAGCATCCTGGGGCTGGAAGGGAAGGGATGGGATGGGATGGGAGAATCAAGCAATCAATCAATCAATCATACAGGGGAATTAAGAGCAGGCACAACTAAGAGACGGAGAATCAATCGGGCCCGGTGAAATTCCACCCATGCGGCCTGAAATGAAAGCCTCTGCACGTCAATGGACCATAAAGGCACGTGACCCAAAACCCCTAAAACCGAATTAAACAAAACGATGCGGAAACCGGCGATGGTCCACTCATTTGTCTCGTCTTACGGTTGCTGAATACGTGACCAAATGAATGAACACATGCATGAAAGAATGGAAGACGGAAGGAATGAATGAATGAATGAATGAATGAAAGAAAGAAAGAAAGAAAGCAAGAAAGAAAGAAAAAAAGAAAGAAAGAAAGAAAGGCCAGAAGGAAGGAAGAACTCACGAAAAAAATAAGCACTAAAAGAAAAAAAAGAAAAGGGGCAAGAATTAATGACCTTGAGTCTTCCTTCATGTACCAGAGGGACTGATCAATCACGGACTGATTTCACTGACTTGAGTAACATTCTTGCAAAGAAGAAAGGAAGCGAGAGCTTCCTTTCAATAATGATCTGCATGTCCTCTGTTGTTCTTTTGGAGTCGCCGTACTTCATGCAAAGAAGGAACGGAAGGAAGGGTGTGGGGCTTCCCTCCTCCGTAATGTTCTGTCCTCTCGTCACAATTGTTGCAAAGAAGAAAGAAAGCAAGAGTTTTTTTTCAATTATGTTATGCCCTCAGGCTCTCGCCGTAATACGGGCAAAGAAGGAATCCTTAGCCTAAAGCTGAAGAGAGAGAACCGTTTTTCCACAAGTACGATTTGGTTCAGATCTTATAGATGCATTCAGCCGAGAGAGAAAAGAAAACGAAAAACTCTTGACACGCAAGCACAAAACGCAGTAGAAACCACTACATGGAGAGTCGACAACAAAATGAACACTCAACATCACTCAACTACACAAAAAAGACCAGGTATGACCAGGTCATGCAAGAGCTAGTGGAAGAGTCAACCGTGGACACACATAAGCCCTGCACTACGCCCTAGACGATAGGCGCTCCACTATATTTTTTTAAAAATCGAAACAAAATTAGCTTTTTGAAAATTAATACAGTAAACAGATAAACAACTGTTCTATAACTGTTTTAGCAACTGTTGTTGCAGAAATGTTAATTATAAGAGCTGTAAAAACATGTATAGTCTGCTTAATAAATATAAATAACTGTTTAAAAATTGGAAATTTAAAATTTTCTTTGTTTTTTTTATTATTTATGGAGTACATGCAAGGTTTAGGAGCATATATGCTCCATTTTTTTAGATTATACATTTTACTAGACTTTTCAAGTCGTACTTAAAAAAATTTAGGCTTCCAGTTCGATGTCTACTTTAATCTGTATATTCAGTAAATTAACATTAAAAAAAATTAAAATATGATTTAATACTGGTATTAAAAATTTTAGCTAGAATTTTTAGTTTACTAGTTAGTTTATGACTTTTTACTTATATAAGTTATACAATTTTCATCATCATCATCATCATGCACCATCGTTGTCTGCTTAGACTAGTGGCCTAGTCTTCAAGGCTTCTAACGTTCGGTAAGAGACAAGCTCGGCAGCCCTCCTCCAAAGGAGAAAGCACACGCAAAAACATGATAAATAACCCCCAGCAGCTCAAAGGGGGCTTGTCCTAAACAATGAGAAAAGGTCGGCTTTAAACGCTGGTCTATAGGATTAAAAGATGGACGGAGAGAGCCAAGCTACCCGCCTTTTTTTATCCTATCTCTCTCTTTTTCTCTTTTTCTTTTATTTTTTTTGCTTTTCCCCGACTGGTGTTCGTATACTGGGAAACTTACGCCATCACAGCCGTCCTAAAGTGCTCCATGGCGTGTGCATACATGTGACTTGCCGTCTTAACCCAGGTAGAAAACCCCCATTGAGTCATACCCCCAGATTTTCGCCGTCTCCTTCGATTTTCTTCTTCTACACATCACTGCCTTTTCAAAAACTGGCTGCGGCCATGAGTATGGCTTGTCTGGTCGACAGTGAAGGAAGGGGGAAACCTAGAAGGCTGGCATCTACCCCTAGGCGTGCGGAGTCATGGGTACGGCCGTGTTTGCCATGGTTCTGGATCTGTATGGGATAGAGAGCCCAGCTCGCACGCGTCTCCTCAGTCGGTTGAAGCTCCGAAGTCGTTGTGGGTGTTTTGCTTCCTCTGCTTGCTCTGTGGTTGTTCTTTTGGCGCATCCGCTGCTTATTCTGGAGTGAGGGGACACCTGGCGACTCCGGGTGCCTCAACTGCATCTACATCAAGAGACTGGGGGAACAAGAAGTTCGCAAAGCCGTCTCCAACTGTTGCAGAAAAAGCTTACTATGTTGGGAGCTGGAAGCCTTTTGCGGCCATGTGGGGCTGCCTGCTTCTCTACTCTCTTCACACCCATGCCAAAGCCTGAAAACGATCGATCGACTCGCAGCATCTGCCGCCAATAGCTGCCGCCTTGGCTACAATTTTAAAACTTTTATGAGAAGCAAAAATGTTTTTAAAAATCATAAATGTTCTATGATAACAGTGATATTGGAGAACCTGAAGGCTGAAGAGCCTAGTGAAGAGCTCAACTTCAAATCTTACATCTACCTACATCCTAGCCTACATCAAATATCAAATATTTCAGCTTGAAGTTCAAATTCAAATCAAAACAAATATTACTTGAACCAAATCCTAACAAACAGGCTTAGAACGGATACTTCTTTTCAAACTCTTCCACTTCTGGCCTAGCTTCTGGCAGGGCATGCATGCGCATGAGTGTCATTGAGACTAGATTGACTCATGATTGAGTGATGCTGGCTCATGGGATGTGCTTTGCCACCCCCAAGAAGTATCCGTCCTGAACCTGTCTGCTAGAAACTAGTCCGTTAATTCAACTTGCCTTGCCTGTGCTGACTTGCCGAACGCTAGACGCCTCATCATGGGCCGATGGCGATGGCGTATGATGATGATGATAACCAAATCCAACAATGGACCAACATCATGGCAACATGGTCACAATTCACACTTCAGTCTAGACTTCAGTGTTCTTTTGAGCTCTTCCCACGCGTTTGGCGGCCGAGGAATTCGCGTTTCAGCTTTTTATTTGCCTTCGTTCCACACTGGCCTTCGTTATTGTGCGTGGGACCTGAAACGCCCCAAACCCCCTCGCTAGGCCTGCAACTCCTTTCCGCAACTGATCGTTGATGACGCCATCACCCCCTCCCCGTCCCATATCTGTTCCCCCAGTAATTTGACTGACTTCCCAGTTACTGCAAATCAGTCTGTAATCCCATTAACTCGTACACTATCCTCCCTCTGTCTCCCAACATTTTTCAGACCCAAAACTGTTCCTCCAAGATCCAACACCGCAATCCAACCCAACTCAGAGGTCTTCCATACCACTCCCTCGCTTCTCGTTCTTTCTCTACCCACGGCCCTTCCCATGCGCCCCCCCGGCACTGCCCGCCATGGGACCCGCCCCCCCCCCCTTCCCTCCTGCGTCTCCCTGAACTCCCGTTCTCGGTTTGTGGGCCCTCTCCTCTCCCCCCCCTGCCCCCTTTCCTGTCGCACCCCCCACCCTGGACTCCTCCTCTTTCTTGACCATCGCCTGGAGGTCCACCTGCATGACATGATCGTGTGCGCACAAAAACGTTCGCAGTGAGGAGCAGGATGGTCACGTAGGTGTCTGTTACATTTCTCAAAAAAGGCGAACCACCACGCACACGCACACACACACACACACACACACACTGACCTGTTCGAGGAATGCCACGTCCTGAGTGAGGCTGTTCAGTTGTTCCAGGACGCCGACAGAGGGGGGCACGGGGGCCTGCAGGCACGTACACTCACAGACAGGGAGGGAGGAAAGGAGGGGAGGAGGCTGACTGACGAGTGGAGAAACAAACCCGATTCGACGCGATGCTGTTGAACAGAATTCTGTACGGGAAGGCAACAGAGAGAGAAGCGCGAGGAGGGCGAAACTATATAGCGGGGAGATCAGACAGACAGAAGGACAAAAACATTGGACATGCACGAGAAGGGAAAACTACGAGCGCATGCCAGAATGAGAACGAAGCACAAAACAGAAAGGAAGGAAGGAAGGAAGGAAGGAAAGCCGCCTCATCAAGGACAGACCGGAAGGACGGGACGAAGGTATCCGTTGGCCTCCTCAGTCCATCCGAGCCCTGCTCTCACACAGACAGACAGTCCGTCAGAAAGGAAAGGGAAGGGAACAGCAACGTAAAGGGACGAAAATCCAAGCCAGGAAAGAGACGCTGTCGAAATATGTTTCTCTCTGTGTGTGCAGACGAATAAATGAGACCACTGCATAGATATGCCGGGAGGACCAGAGGAAACGGAAGTGATAGTCGGTCGGCTCTGCAGAGGAAAAAGGAAGAAGGCGACGAGGGCACCGTCCAGTACAAAGAGAGAGACCCTTCACTCACTGCTCCCTCAAGAAAGAAAGGACCTCTCCCCCCTGACCCCACGCCCACTCCGACCAAAAACATTTAAGAAAAGACAGACAGACCGACCCCGAGCAGACTCCACAGCAACGTCCCGAGGGAGCCCCGTCAGCTTGGCGAGCTCCTCCTGGCTGATCGAGCTGAACGCCCTGCAAGCAGGAAGAAGACCGAGAGAAAAAGACAGACACAAAAGAAAGGAAAGGAAAGCGAAGGAAGGGGATAGATGTATGGACACACGGAATGGAGCCTTCTGCGTGTTTTCTTTCTTCTTCTTTGTTTCCTCCTCAGGGTAGACTATGCGGCTGCCTCTGTTAGGCAGATTAAAAACAAACACAGGTGCAGTGAATACGTGTCGGTCAAACGACCCCTCGACCGACCGACCGAAGGTTCGTTGAATGAGGAGAGACACAAAAGCAAAGGACAAGAGAGAGAGAGAGAGAGAGAGAGAGAGCAGGTGGAAGAGAGGAAGAAAGAAAAGAAAATGGAAGAAGGATGACCTGATGCGAAGAAGGGGAGAAGCAGGCCTATCGTTTGATTGAGAAGGCAAAAGAAAACCAAAAGACAACAGACAAAATTGGAAGACACCATCCACTTTCTCTCCTTATTCCGTCTATTTATTTATGCGGAGGTGCCTCCTCCCTTTTTCCCCCCTCTCTACTTCCCTTGCTGCCCTATCTGACCTCGAGAGCAACTCGAATGCCTTCTGCCTCTGTTTGTCTGCCACCAATTTGGAGAGCTTCCTGATCGGGGCGTCCACGTTGTCCTGAGGGGGCGCGTTGGCAATCCTCTCCAGAGTCTCGAAGGCGTTCTGAAAGAAGGCAATCAATCAGCCACCCAGTCAGTCAGGACACCAGGGAGAGAAAGAGAGAGATCCGTTTCTAGAAGTAACAGACAGAAAAACGCCTCCACAGTCTCAGCGGAGCATTCAGGCAGGCATGAACGACTACTGGCCTGCATCCACACGCGAATCTTCGCATGCGCATCAATGCTTCAACCAAAAAGACATGCTTATGCACTGCTGCAAGCTGTACGTCTGACACATCCCCACTGAGAGAGTGAGAGAGAAAGAAAGAGAGCGAGTGCGAGAGAGACAGATAAATGGACAGACAGAAAGAATTTGAGGGCCCACGCATGCCCCCCTGCCCCCCACCTGTCGCTCGGATCTCCAGAGGGCCTGGAGGACTTTGTGCACGCCGGAGAGGAGGGGCCGCTGCCTCAGTCGCTCAGGCATCCGCATCCACAGCATCTGCACACACACACACACTCACACTGATACTCACACACGCACACACCCACACACACACGCACGCACATTTATACATGTGCATAAAATTAGACAGAGATGTGCGTACAAACGCACATTGTACGGTACATGTACGTAAAGCACACAGAAAAGAAAATCGCGTGAATACATCCGCGCCCACGCAAACACATATCGGTACGTCCACAAGTGGAGACAGTCGCCGCGCTAAACGATATTTCAGGGCCTGGCAGACAGGTAGGGGGGGCAGACAGGCAGGCAGGCACGACGCTCTCTTTGTCCGCATGCAGAGATACGCAGAGAGAGGAAGAAAGAGCCATCAAGGCCGAAGAAGGAAAAACAGGAAGGAACTTGGACCCGGACGGAAAGGCTTGCTCACATAGGGTGACCATCTTCATGTCAGAAATTACAGGTGCTTCTGAAAGCCTGCACCCCTCAACCAACCTACCAGCACCCCACTGAACCAACCTTCGCCTCACAGAGGTTGTCACAGAGGAGGTAGGAGAGCATGTGCATGGCGTAAAAGTCCGCAAAGGCCTCCAGAGAGAGGCCCTTCTCCAGGAGGACCAGCTCAATGAACAGACACTGCTCAGCTAGGACCTCGGGGACCATCTGAGGGAACAAACGACGGAATGAAAGAGAACAGACGCTGGTCAGCTAGGACCTCGGGGACCAAGTGAGGGAACAAACGACCGAATGAAAAACAGGGCGGGTCTACTCATCTGCTCAGAGAGGAAAAGGATCAAAGCTAAGGGAATCGAAACGGCACGAAAAGAAAACCAGAGACAAGCCTGGGGTACTTTTCTCTTGTCCACCTATGTGATCTTTCCCTCTCTCTCCCTCTCATTGCTTCCCTTCTTGCATGTACCCACCTTTGCACGAACGTCTGTGCATGTATGTGAGTGCGTGCTTGTGAGAGCGCGATCGAAAGCGAGAGCGAGAGTACCTTTCCTTTCCCCGCTTGTTCCGACTCCACTTTGCTGCCTTGCCTTCTCTGTTCGCATGAGACTGGAGAGACTAATGACCAGAGAGAGGGCAAAGCAGAATATCGCACAGACAGGCGGCCGGACTGCTCAGGCATAACAACCAAATTCCAAAAACTCAAAAACTGACACACACAAAGCTTCAAACACGTCACCACAAGTGAGGCGGCCTTCTTCCAATTTTCTCTCTCGACCTGGTTATCCCCTGTCTGATTTTAGAAGACCCTCTGTGTTCTCTTTTTGCCCTGTCTTCTCTTCTCACCGACCTGGTCGCTCTCTGCGAGGTTGCGGATCTCGGAGACGGCTGTTTGAAGTTCCATTTCGTCCATCCTTGCCGTCTTCTTTCCTTCCTTTATTTTTTCAAACAAATCACGCAAACTGCCACCTCTTCGTTGCTTTTCCTTCCAGTTGTGCACTTGCAGAGAAGGGAAATGAAGATCTTCACAAATTGATCGGTCGGTCGATTAAATTTGCTGACGACAGACTACAAGGTGGTCGCTGCCCTTCTCGATCGAGTCTTGTGGACAGACACCCGAACGAAATCGGGCTTGGAGCCAAACAATCCCCCAAAACGGATGAAAACAGAGAAGTCCCTTCCCGAATTCTCTTTTCCCCCTGCCTTCTCGCTGCGTTCTCGATGGATGGAGCGGTCAATAAATCGCTGGAGACAGAGATGAGTTCGTGCGCGCGGTCAGATGATGAGTGGCGTTTCTGATCCGGTGTCTCACAATGAGGAGGGCACTCTTTCGCAATCAACTAGAAAGAAAGGTGAAAGAATGGTGAACAGGGAGATACAGGGAGGATGAGAAATTCAGAACAGATCAGTGCATGCGCAGTGCAGTCCGCGCCATGCAAGAAGTATGCGCGCGATTTGCGCGCGCAACTTTGATTTTGTGGCATGCACGCGATTGCACGCATGGCATCGCATAGCCGGCCACAAAAATTAATTGCCGCGGGCCAGCCGCGCGCGGCGCCGTGGATGCATATGCATGGCGCCGGGCGCCGGCCTGCATGACGATACTTTGCCTCGTGCACCTATTCATCTTCCAACTGCATGAATCATCATCAATGCCTGTCTACCTCCACAGACAAAGCTCCAAAATTTGGGGCCTCAGCGCTGCTTGTTGCATTCGTGGATTGTAGAGCATTTGCGTCTGCGTGCCTTTCCCGGCCGCCTTCCATCGCCTCGGCAAGTAACCCGTCTCCTCTACTTCTTGCGCGGTGTTCTTCTCTTCTGCTCATTTGCTTTCGTGATCACGCCTACTGGAGATGCTGACTCAGAGAAAAGACGTCCCAGAAGGTCAATTCCTGTGCCAATCTCATGATCTTTCCGCTGTCTTTGCACAAGCCTCCCATGTTGGCTGTGTGCCTTTTCTTTTGCAGCTCAACTTTCATTCTCACTCTGCCTCTCTCTCCGGGATTGCAGGCGCGCGAGCCTTCGTGCCGTACATCAACAGGGGGGAGGAACTCGAACATGTCCGTTCCCCTCTCTTCCTTTCTCTGTGCTGCTCTACCGCTCTTCTCCGTCTCTGTCCGTCTCTCCGTCTCTCGATATGTTCTCTCAATCTGAGAGCGAGGGCGTGCGTTCGAATGCTCGGGTCTTCTCTCAAATCGCATTGCCAGCTCTTTCATCGACTGCGATAAGCGCAAGGAAGCCTCATGCCTAGCTCTCGGGAAGTTGGGGAGAGGAGCTGCAGCACTTGAAGAATTGGGCATATGCATCGTTTTGACAGGCTTTGTTTGAGTAGCGTGTACATGGAAGAAAAGATATCGATGCAAAAGAAACGAAGTGTTCCGTTTGATTATCCGTCCTTACATTCACCACAAAGCATGTCATTGATTCTCTACTGGTGTTTTTTGTTGTTTGTTTTTGTGTTTTTGCTGTCTCTCTTTGTGAGGTTCCATTCCCTCTGCAGGTGGTGCCTCATGGTGAGTCTTCTGCCTGTTTCTTTTCCTTTTGTCTGCGTATTCTCGCTTTGTTTTCTCTTTTCTTTTCCGGAAGTTCTCTCTTGCTGTCTCGTTCAACTGCCTCGCTTTGAGGATCTTCGTTTTCTCTTCTCTTCTCTTCTCTCCATTTTTCTTCTCTTCTCTTCTCGATTCTCCCATCTCCTCCCATTCCCTTCTCTTCTGTTTTCTTCCAGCCGTGGGCCGGGGTTCTCCCCCCTTCGCCCGCGCCTCCCTTCCTTGTATCCCCCTTCCTTATATCTGCCTCTCTCCCCACTCCCGCATGCAGCGAGCTTCTACTGCTTCAAATTCGCGGCTGAGCAGCTCGCGGAAAATCGTGCCGTGTTCGGCACTCAGCCCGGTCGGTCTGTCTGTCTGTCTCTCCGAATGAAAGGCCTCCAAAGGGGAGGGGGGTTCCTCTTGAAGGGGTAGAGAGAGAGGGGGAGGGTTGACGAGGGGGGGCAGAAGCAAAAGGGGGGATCCAGAAGTGGTCTCTCAAGTGTTCGTGTATTTTCCTATGTGTTGGTGCAAGCGTGCGGTCGTGTGGTCGTGCGTTTGTGTGTGTCCGTGTTGACGCACGCGAGCGCACGGGTGTGCGTGTGATCCTTGCATCACGAGCCCCTCAAGCATCCTTGCTGTGATGTGAGGCAATCCTTCAGGCTCGGGAAAAGGTTGAAGAAAGATTCCGTTTCTCGGCCCTCCCTCCCTCCCTCCCTGTGCATGCCTTTATTTTCATACAGAATTCTTTTTCAGGGAAAAATAATTCTGTATCAAAATAAACGCAGATTCCGTTTCTCTCTCGGCCCTCCCTCCCTCCCTGTGCATGACTTCAGGTTACATCGACTTGTTGATCAAGATGCTGGACAAGGCGGAGGCTCTGAAGCCCCACGGGGAACAGGCGGGGACGCAGGCGGAATTCGAAAGCTTTTGTTTGGGTCCGTTGCCTCCCTCTCTTCTTTCTCTTTTTTTTCACCCAGGAAGGAATGAAATGCAGGGAGGACCCTTTCTCTTTTCTCTTCTTTCACCAGCTGTTTTCACTTTGTCATCGATGCTAGAAGGTAGGGGTGACGCGAGCTTGTGGGTGTTCCGTCTTGGAGGATCGGGAACGTCTCCTTCTTCCCGTTTTGTGCTTGCATGCACACAGATGCAGTAAGACCATAGAAAAATCGCCCGGGGCAGTCCACACCCAGATGAGCCCAGGCACTTCGAGCAATAGGAGGGAGGGCGGCTCTTGTTTTTCTTTTATTTCGAGTCCATCCTGATGACCTCTCTGCTCCCTTCATAGAACGGATGCGTACGCGGGGAAGGAAAAGACAGAGAAAAGGAAACCAACCCATCAGTATACCATCGATAGCGAATGTCTGCCTGGAACCACTACGTTACTGATTCATCTATCTGTCTCTCTTTGCACTTCTGCCTCTCGATCCATCCTTCCCTTTGTCCATCTTTGCCGCAGATGTGTTTGCGAAAGCGGACGACGAGGACAGGAAGGGACAGGTTAATCTGGGGACCGTGCGGACCTACTACTCCGCCTCTCTCTTCATTGACGTCCTCCAACAGTTTGGCCCTCTGGCACCCGACTGGCTGGAGAAGAGGTGAGCCTGCTCGTGCGCCTTCGCAACTGTTGTTGGTAGTAGAATAACTGGGTCGGTGGGTTGGTTGCTTGGAGATCTCGAGTTGTCTGAATATTTTCTCCCCCCAAACCTTTTGTAAGTCTCTGCTAGAAGTGGACAGAAAGGCGGGGTTGATGAGTCGTGTATCCGGATGGATGGAGGGATGGAGCAATCAATTAATGGATGGATGGATGCAGGAAGTGGGCAAAGTGGCGTGCGACTTATCTGAAGAAGTGTATCGACCAGGGAGTGACCCCCGACCCCCCCCCGAGGAAGGAAGGGGCAGAAGACGAATTGGAGGCCGAATTTGCGGCTTTGGGACTTCCCTCAGTGCCTGAGGGGACTGGAGGGGGAGACATTGATCTTCCGTCGGTGCCTGCGGGTTTCGCTGGAGAGGGGGCGTCACGGAGAAGCTCTGCCTCTGCCTCTGCCGGCCCTTCCCAGCAGGGGGGGCCTTCCCCTCCTCCCCTTCATCCAGCAGGTCCGTTGATTGGCTGGGAGGAAGGACGCTCTCGCTCAATCAGTATGTATGTGTGTGAGTGAGTGAGTGAGTGTGTGTGTGTGTGTGTGTGAGAGAGAGAGAGAGAGAGAGAAAGAAAGAGGCGCAGACAGGCGCACTCACTCACACTCACACGCACACACACACACACACACACACAGAGAGAGAGAGAGAGACACACACACACAAAGAGAGAGACAGATACCGAACGTACAGACAATACACCTTTGGTTTTCCCGGGAGATCTGTACATAGACTGGCTTCATGAGTGTGCATGTCCACCCGTCTCTCTGTGCACTTGCTGCTTGTGCAGATTCATTAGAAGCATACCCCCCTTCTTCGCGTCTCTGTCACGCCTTCCACGCATCAAAGTCTGTTTGTACTTGTTTGGTTGCTGGCCATTTGTCCCTTTGCTTGCTTGCCTGCCTGTTTGCAGCGTCTGAACCTCCTGCCGCCGCGTCCGTCCCCGGACCTTCCCAAGGAGACTCAGTGGCCCCGACCGTGTCGGACCCGGGTGTGAGTGTGAAGAGGGAGTCCAAGAGGGGGGGGGTGTCCAGACAGGACATGAAAGAAGCAGAAAAACTGGCGTCGTGGGCGATTTCAGGTGGGTCAGTGTGTGTGTGAGTGTGTGTGTGTGTCCGTCCCGTTCGTTCCTTCCTTCCTTTCTTTCGTCTAGTCTTTCGTAGTCATGCAGCTGGTGTTGTTTCTTTTTGTTTTTCGTCTTTTCTTTGATCTTCCGTCCATGACTGTTGACTTGCTTCCAATCATGCCTCCCCGTCCCGCTTTGTTTGTTTCCTCTCTCTTCTTGCTATTTCTTTTTCTCCCTCCCTTTTTTCCCCTTTCCCTGCTTTGTTCCCTTCGTGTGTGTGTGTGTGTGTGTGTGTGTGTGTGGAGAGAGAGAGAGAGAGAAAGAGAAGGGG
>JAHBMJ010001938.1:0-24450 GCA_018398765.1 Chromera velia | reverse complement strand
CCTGTATAATTTTGCATGCCTTTTAATCTATACTGATTGAATTAATCTATACTGTATGCCTTTTAATTTGATCTTCTTACTATGATTTGAATTTTGCAGGACCAGCCGAGTGCGGAAGACCTGGAGGCCAAGAAGAAGAAAGAGATCGATGCCTACCTCGCCAGTGCTGTCGCTGTCGGCACGGTGCAGCCGAAGAAGAAGAAATACGGAGACAAGAGAGGGAGGGGACGAGGGAGAGGAAGGGGCGCTGGCGGACCGGTGAGTCGTTTCCTCCCTTTTTTTCTTTTGGCAAGAGAAAACCAGCCACGATCTCTTCATCCCTCCTCAAAGTCTCCTCTCACTTCTGCACTTGCGTCTTCTCCTCTGTTGTTTTTAGATCTCAAACCACACCGCCATTGCCCCTCACACCGTCCTAGCTCGGTATTTTCTTTTCGTTCCCTCGCTTTCGTCCTGCTGTGCCGCCATTCTTTTCGTCTCTTTCTGAATTCGCATGCCCTCCATTTGCGTACCCCCTGCCTGCATCCCTGGTCACACTCATACACACACACATGCACAGGGACGAGGGGAGGTGGTCGACTCTGAAGAGGAAGAGAAAGCCATCAAGAAGAGAAACAAGGCTGCAGGGCTTGGGGGAGACAGCGACGAGGATGAGAGCGACGAAGATGACGATGACGAGTCAGTCTGTCATTCAATCTGTCCCTCAAATTGGGCTCATATTTTGCGTACGTCACTCTGAAGCGAAAGACTTTCTAGCTTTCCTTCAACACCCCCTGGTCTCTTTTTTGTCTGTCCGCGGCCTCTCCTTCATCACGGACTTTTTGCCATCACAGTGTTTTCGTTTTGCGGATTGGCGGATCACACGACTCGGGAGGACTACAGGCTCACTGCTCTTGTGCCGTGCTGGCCTCCACAGCTCTTTGCGGGTGTCCGTGTTTTTGTGTGTGCGGGCATGGTCATCGGTCTCTTCCCCCCCCCCCCATCTCCGTCCCTCTCGTCGTTCTTCTCCATTTCTCTTCGTATGCTGTCCCTCTGTGGCCTCCCTTGTTTTTCTTCCATCCTCTCCCTCTTTTCCTCCCTGTGCACCTGCCTGCACCTGCAAGCAGCCGCATCGAGACAGAGGATCCCGAGGAAGCGGAAAAGCAGAGGAAGAGAGAGGCCCTTATTGCAAAGGGAATGGCACACCTCTGGAAAAAATTCCCGAGAGGAGTTGACGTCTCCGAACTTACAGAGTGTCTCGAGGTGCGTGCGTCCGTGGGCGGGCATTTGCGTTGTTGTGTGCTTCTCTGCAGGGGTGGTTTTGTTTTGTTCATTTTTTCCATCTACTTCCATTGCAATATCTGCATGTCTACGAAGGCGCAGGTAGCCGTCCGGAAAAATGAGACGTGAATAAGAAGGGATTAGGGCCAGGGAAGCCTGCAGGTGCACAAAGAGACAGACTGACAGAAAGACAGTCAGACTGACAGAAAGACAGACAGACAGACAGACAGACATGCAAAGCTGAGAGGGCGCTTGACAGATTTTGCAAGCAGACTCACGCACAACGAACAGACAGCCTGAGACAGAGGCTGCCGCAAACATCAAGAAGATTTCAGCAAAACTGTGTTTTCTCTGTACGACTGTGTCGCATTCCACCTCATCAATCTAGGTCTTTCCGCCTCTTCGTACCTCTCTTTACAGTTATGGGGCAGTTCTTTTTTCATTCCCATGCAGCCCTTTCCTATCCTTCCCACCTCCACCTGTGTGGCATGTCCTGGATGTCCCCCCTCTTCCTCCTCTCTGATATCTTTCGCAGAAAGTCGGTCTCAGAGGTTTCAACCCTGCCGCTTTGGGATACAGGAGCGTGGAGGCATACCTTCGCAACCAGCCCCCTGCAGTCCTTTTCTACGACAGAAAGGGGGGGCGTGTGTGTCCTCCTCGAGACGACGAGGACGAAGACGAGGACGACGAAGAGGACGAGGATAAAGACGAGAGACCCCCCCCGCCCTCAGGTTCCTCTGCCACCAAGCCCCTGCCCCGCATTCAGCACGTCACTGCATCAGGAGCAGCGAGCTCGAAGGGGGCCGACGCAAACGGACGCCCCCCAGCGGATGCCGCTGCAGCTGCTGTAGAGGAAGAACGGGGGGATGTGGAGATGGGAGACGCCGAGGGCGCTGCAGTGTTGGAGTTGAAGAGACTTCAGGTGGTGCGCAACGCTCTGAAACTAGGGTTGAAGAGTCTGAGGAATCCCGAGGAGGGAATTGAGGTGGACCGAATTCCGGAATTTTTGGATGTCAGTCAGGGGGGGTGGCGAGGTATGCCGATTTGTCTTTTATTTCGTGTCGAACACCATCCTTTGACTTTGTCTTCCCTTCCCTTGAACTCACTCTTGCATTTGCTGCCGGGGGTTGGTGTCTTGTTTGTCTGCTGTTTTTTCTTTCAAAAGAATTACATGCTTTTCAGCCCATTTTCTTGCTTGCGTCTTTGTCTGCTTGCTTCGATCGTGTGATCGCTGCAGACGATGGGCTTGAAGAACTTCAGTCCCGAGGTTGTGGGTTTCGAAGACATGGCCGCGTTTGTGGACGCCCAGCCTGGGTGGGTGCTTCAAAAGAAGGGGGGCGGGAGGGTCGGACTCCCTGTTTCAGGGGGGGGGGCGGAAGAAAGCGATTCCTCTGATGAAGAGGAAGAGTGAGGGGGGGGGAGAAAGAATTGCAGGGGGGGGACAAGAGGCGTCATGGGATGGGTTAGGTGGTAGGGGCGTGATCAGCATTTGCAATTCAGACGGCTGGCTGCATGGGTACTATACAGGCCGGTAGCATCACATCGGGGTGGAGGGCACAACCGGTAAAGCCGAGCTGACGTGAGAATTGGTTTGCAGGAAGGAATGACGTCGTGAAGAAGATCTTTCAAGGTAGTGGCGGGGGCTGCCGGTTCCCGGGGGGTCAGGGGGCTCAAGCTAGCGCCGAGGCCCTCCATCTGCCTGCATGATTGGCGAATAACAATTTAAAAGAAGAGAAACATACAGGTGTCACCAGATCGCTGAGATCATTACAAAAATATGGTAGTGGTAAAGATTAATTTCACATATAAAACTTGCAGTGATATAGACCACCGTGAAACAATGTTTATCGGTTCGCTCTACTCGCCCGTTGGAGTATGCAAGAGGTCTCTTCATATGCTTTTCCAGTTATTTAGCAGACTCATTCAGACTGATTCGCTCTATCTGGGCATCTCTCATCAATTGGGGCTGACAGCTTAGATATCTGCATGACTGTCGGCCCAGGTACTCGCGTCAGGCCTTACGTCAGCGCGGTGTACGGGTGCCGCGCAAGTTATGGTATACAACACAGATTCCTTTTTCTTTTTTTTTCTTTCAGAAGTTGCCGAAGAATGGGAGAAGCAGAGTTGGGGCCATGCTTTTGGTTGAGGGGTCCGCTTTGTTGAGGTTGGTCAAAATGTGGCACAGACGGATGCGGTATACATCCAGCCTGAGGGCGTCTCGCAGGGACAGAGACTGTGTCATAAGGGTGGATAAAGACCGTTCGAGGAGCTTTTCCTGGGGGGATTCGATAACCCTCATCATAGACTGCTCACGTGGATGGGGGTCACCAGGGGGTGATTGGCGGCGACCAAGTCCAGCATATCTTTTGCATGCAGGGTGCCTGTAACCCTCTCACCTCAGACTAGTCGCAGACAGGGGAGAACAAATTCCATAAAATCTGTAAGGTCGTGGGAAGCATACAACTCTGCATGGGTGCTGCTTCTGGCAACGTGAGGCTGCCGAAATGGCCTCCAGTGGATCAGGGAATTCCCGATCGCCAACAACCACCCTCTGTGGGGGTGGGCACACCCTGCAGTGCGAAGGGCTGCGTCTCCCCATCCAGTCACGTCCAGATGTTCTAAACGCCCGGGAATGTTCCCTTTACGAATGCAGAGGGCTCGGTCCTTGGTGGTAGCAGCACTAGCAGCAGTATAACGGACTGCCCCATGGAGGAAGGAGAGACTGCGCTCTGTCGGACAAGCAACTGAACGGCTGAGTTCATTGCAGGCCTCGGCCAGGCTAGGTCAGGTGTCGTGAGCGACCCATGCAAGGCCACCCAGGAGAGAGTACATGGAACAAGCGTGCCTGGGAAGCAGACATGCAAAACGGGGGAGTCGTCTGGATGGTCGCGAGAGTCGGGGGGGAACAGAGTGTTTGGGGTGGGTCCGGGAGGGATGGTCTGTAGGAGAGACTGCACATACTCTGCCTGACTCAGACGAATCTTGTCCTGTCGGAGTTCAATATCTATCCCAGCCCCTGGGCCACCGAGCACAGCCGTTTGCATCCGTTTTCACTTTAGTGATGGTGAAAGGGCCTTTAGCTGCAATCTCGTCAACAAGATCGGACAGAGACGCCCTAATGCCAATTACTGCTAGATCGTCAACAAAAGTTACGTACAGGCCAAGCAGTTGAGGAGACTCTGCTCCTGGCGGGTATAACTATTTCTACCACAAGCCCGGAACCCCACTTTTCACCCATCCTGCCTCGAGGAGCGCACGGTCCCTATGGCGGTCAAAGATGAAGCCGCTGTCTTTGAGGCCATAGACGGCCTTTAAGAGGAGCCAGAGGTGAGTGTGATACTTGGGATGGTCAGGAGGGGGGCGCACATACGTGGGCACTCCGTTTGGGGAGTCAGGGCGGGGAACTGTGAAGTAAGCATTTTCAATATCGGCAAGGAGGAATGAAGTGAGAGAATTAAATTTGGGAAAGGCAAAAGCGATACACAGCGCAATGTGGAGACCCCATTGGGCTGTTGTGACGTTGGAGACGGGAAATTCTAATGTCTGACCGGCGATCGAAACGGGGAGAGCCGTTAGTGTAGAGACGAGACTTGAAAATGAGCTTCAGCGTGTCAGACTCTCGCCAGATTAAGGGGATAGCAGTGTGATGGGCAGAAGGAGGGACCGTATCCAGCGGAATACTTTCCTTCACACCATAGACCTCAAACTTCCCTAGCTCCTTCTCCCTCCCCGCTTGATGCTGTGCCTGGTCCTCGAAGCCCTTCAGGTCACAAATGCGGATAGGGATGTGGGTTCTAGCGTTGCTGTAGGTCTCCGTGGCGGTTGCAGAGGCAGCAAAGACAGCAGGGCAAACGGAGGGGCCAGGAGAGGTGCAGTACTTCGTGGTGACGGAGAGAGCAGCAAGCTCTGCAAGTATTGAGATGCTCCAGAGGGAGTCGAGGGCGGGAGTGTGGGAAACGGAGAATGCGGAAGCATGCGTAGAGACGGTAGAAGGGGGGAGTCGGCCCTCAGGGGAAAGAGAGACTTGGATGCAACGTTCTCTAATCTTATCTAAGGCAATGATACAGATGTTGGAGTTGTGGGAAGGGGGCTGCTGTTCAACTTACTGGTATCGAACGCGGTGCCCCGTGGGAGGGCGCCACATGGGAACAAACGTGCGGTTCTTGAAGGCACCGTGTGTGAGAGTCCCAAACCCCCACACATGGACTTCGAAGAGTTCTGTACGCTCGTCAATCCTAACCACCTTCCCCAGGAAGCGCTTCTGGGTCTCGGGAACCTCTCAGATGACCATCTCTCCCTGATGAAAATCGTGAATGAAGGGCAGCTCACTGAGGATGGGCTTGGACTGTGCTGAAGGGAGAGGAGAGAGATCACTTCGGGGTAGCGAATGCTGAGAGGGCTGACCCAGAGGCCGACTATCGGAAGGAGAGCTACTGGAGGGGGGGTGAGGCACAGCTGGATTCAAAGGGCTCGGCAGGGAAGAACGGGAGGCGGGAGGGGAGGTCTCTGAGGAGGGATGAAAACACCGAATATGTGCAAGCGTGGATTGCTGAGTGCGAGACAGCTGAATAGTATATAGTATATGCCCCCCGTGTTTCTGTTTGATGATTGTATCTTTCCATAAATTCTCTCTCTTGTCCCTCTGCTTTTCTGGATGATTGAACAATATCCGATCCCCCGCAGAAAAAATATACAAAGAAGGGTCAGTCTTTATCTCTTCTCAGAATGGATCAGACTAGTAAAAGGAGGTCAAGCATCGCTTGAATACTTAGGAAAACAACTAGCTTACCGTATCGATGTTCCGCAGGAGAAATATTCCCTCGACCTAGACGGCGGTTGTAGCGCTCGACAGCCAGTTGAACCACGTCAGGCCATGACTCAACGGGCAGTCTGTTGTCATAGACAAGCGCTCGCAGAATCACATCAACCTCCCTGTGGGTGCACTCGAGGCGCCCGAGGGTACAGTGCCAACCAACAAGGGCAAGCGTGTGCCTGACTTCTATCTGAGACAAGAAGTCTGCCCAGTCCCCCTGAAATTCCTTTTCTAAGTCCGTGATGATCTCATTGGGATAGTATCCCGCTGAGGTCGCTGCCTACCCTTTGTAGGCTTCACGAAGGGTGGCGGCACACCTGTCTGGCACAGCAATATAGTATAAGTCGTCTTTTTACTCGTTTTTGAGAGTGAGATAATAGTGTGCGTTAGGGTGGTCGGCCTTTCCGTACACTAGGTCAGCTTGCATGTACTGCCTGGGACCTGTTACCTTCAAGGGGGAGGTACACCGGCCGTCCAAAACATTGCGAGGCTTTATGTATACACAGGTAACCCCCTGAATGCATGGCTGAAAGGCACGTTACACAGCCCGTCGCAAAATACCGTTAGGGACTTTCAGGTTCCCTTTCAGTGCCCGGCGGGCCGGGAGGGAAATCCAGGTCTTCGTGACCCCTGCATGCCCAATCTCAACGTGGTGGGCACGGATTAGTTCGTCAACCATCTCCCAAGTGATGGCTTCCTCATTGGAGGCTAGAATGGAGTGGCTGCCCTTGCGAGAGCGGCGCTTGCGCGGTCAGCGCTGTCTTTTCTTCTTCTCTGCAGTGACTCCTTTGATGTGTACTGTGGGGCAGGCCGCGGTGTCAGGGGAAGTTGCTTCTGGGTGATATGGGCACCGCGGCCCATCCACTCTGGAAAAATTGGTAAGGGGTCTTTAGCTCAGGAATATTTGGTATTGAAGACTAGAGAAAATCAGCTTTCGATAGGTCAGATGTTTTGATTTCAGCAGTGTTTTTTGCCTTATTTGAGCCTTTATGGGAAAGTTTGGCAAGGGGGGGGCAAAAAAGAGGAAATTTGGCAGGGGTCTTAAAGTTCTGGTACCAAAAATTCCCAAGTAGATGGGCCACGATGGGCACGTCGTATGCTTTGCACTGGTGAGGGCACGTTGACTTACGACCATGATCAGGGAGGGCTGGCTGAGGTGAGTTATAGAGCGAGCACACTCCTCCGGCGGTGCTTTAGAGGGGTCAGGTGGCGCTGAAAGGATAGAGGATACAACAGGGTGGGGTGGGGTGGTGGCGGCTTCCGACCTGTCAGTATGCAAGTCTGTAGGCTGAGACAAGGCGAGAAAGAATAAGTTATTGTCAGAGCCGCTACGGAGTGTGGTGCAGTGGCTAGCTTGTTGTACGGGGCTCATATGGTATAAGAAGTTCTATCATACAAAGTTACTACTTCCAGACGCTTCCTTATAGACTTTCGTACAACGGTTTAACTCACGGCTGACTGCGTGTATGCATGCGCGTAGCTTAATTGCATAAACGTAAATGTGCTCGAACTGCGCGCACCTCAATACTATCTGACATGCTGCTTTACATATCGTTGGGCAGCTGGCTAGCCTCACAACGTTACGTACCACCTCCCCCCTGAAGCCACGTCCACGCTGGCTTACTCAGAGAACGCAACTGAATTTTCTTATGCAACTCTTCACGGCAATGGAGTTATGATCGTTGATTAGATCATCGCTTTCTCTCACCTGCGGGGTCGTGGAAAATCAAAGATGGCTTTTCTTTTCTTTTCTTTCGACTCTCTCTTATTTCTGTTTTCAGAATTTCCTTTACCATCTTTTCTGTGGTTCTTCTTCTCTTTCATATCATCGAATCATAGTCCACTCCAGTCAAACAATCACAACAGTTACTCCCAACCACCATCCGTACTGACTCCACCATATACTCAGTGCACATGCCCCCTCCCCCTTCAAGGCCGCGTCCACACTCGGTCAGAGAGAGTGTGACGCGTATGAGGACAACAACAAAGAAAAAAAAATCAGACGCAAAAGGGCGGAAAACATATACATCGGCTAAAAATTGTTCCTTCAGTCACGGAGTCTACTGAATGCCATAGTACTGCATCTCCCAATCGGTTGGCCCTACAATTAACCCCAGCTCTTTCCCATCTGTTTGATCTGAGTCTCCGTTAGCTTGGTGCTGCTGCTCTGATGGAGGTTGTGGACTGATAGAAGACTGCGCTGAAGTGCGGGCGGTCCGTACGCTCCTCATCTACCGCACTGCAGGTCTCACTTCTGGCACACACGGCATCACACCCCCTCCATTCCTGTACATCTCCCTATAAAATGTTTCCCCTGTCTGCCCATATCCACGACGTGTCAAAAATGCATGCCAGTCTGCAGTGCCAATTCCCTGAACATTTGGAATCAAGTCCTCCCTTCCCAACCGAAAACGAAGAGACATATCCTATCATGCTGGAGCGGATCACACGGTAGGACTGGCGTCTTTAGTTTTGCATAGGCTGCTCGCTTTCTCTCTTTCTCTTTGTTCTTCGCCTCTGTTCTCTCTTCCCGACGCCTGGCCTGACAAAACGGCGTCAAACCATCAGACGAGACTGCTAGTTCTTCCACTCCCTCACTGATTGGAGGCAGAGGGGACCAAGGGCTGTCCGTCTCCTTCGTTTGCCTCACAGCCAGTATTTCCTTTTCGTGCTTTTCCTGCCTCTTTCTCTCTTTCTTTTCTTGGTGCTTTTGTTTCTGTCTCTCTACTTTCCCTGGACTCCCACCCCCAAAGTCATTTCCCTGCCCACCTATCTCCAAACGATTGAGCTGCGGAGACGGGCTATGTGGTCTCTCAGACTGGCAGTGGATTTGCTCTCTCAATTCCCAACTTCCAACTCCATACAGCGATTCAAACAAGTCTTTTCCCACACTTCCTTCGTCCTTCTTACTCCTTTCGATCTGGCACAGCTCTATCGGAGTGGGCTCATTCATTTGACCATCCCCTCTGGCAGGAGCCATCACAAGGGAGCCATCAAAAGTCGTCCAAGGCGTCATAAAAAACATGCCCCCATCGGTATTGACAATCCCACTCCCCTCTTGCACTTCCAACGTCCCTCTGCCTTCTTTCTGAGACGACTGACTGAAGTCGAACGTCGTGCTTGGAGTTCCAGCGAGTGTGGCTCCTACAGAGCTCACAGGGACACTCCCCTCTCGCACCCCAGACACCTGCACATCTGTTTGCTGCTGCGACTGATTGGAAACGCCCGACTGCGCACAGCCGTGCGATCTTGCATGAACACAGTGACCGTCATCACCCAGAGTTTCTTCGACCCAATCCACATCCCCCTCTCTCACACAAAATTCTTTCTCTGGGGTACCTGGTGGAATAATTCTCCCTCCTCTCTCTGTCCCTCGGTCCAGCCTCCTCTATTGTTGCGAGCGACTAGAAATTTTTGACTGATTACTACCAAAACCTCGCCTGCTCGCTTCACCCCTCTCTCCACTTCGATTTGCATTTCCATGTGCGCCTGGAGCTTTGCGCATGCCTTTTGAATCAGAGAAGACGTCTTTGGGCTGCTGGACTTTCTGTTTCCTCCCTCTCCCTGCTGAACCTTTTGGGCAACCAGCATTACAGTGCTCAGATGATTGCTGAGACTGCGTTTGCTCTACCACTTTTTTTTTCCAGGCCGCCTCTGTCAACCTGCGACTTCTGCGAGTTTTTGGTCTCAGACTGCCCGTATTGGTGTGTCGAGTCGCATGTTGGACTGCACTCTGCTTCTCAGAAATCCCAGTTGGTAGACTAGACGGTCTACTGGCTCCTGTGGACTCCAAGAGTCGCTCTGCAATCTCAAACCCTTCCTTTAAGAGGCTCTCACCATTCGCTTGCACTTCTCCGGATGGAATGTCCTTGAATTTTTGAAGTTCACATACAAGCAAAAGAAAATTTCCGAAACGTTCCCAGATCGACATAACCGACGTGCTGCTAAAAACTTCTGAGAACTTTCATAAGACAAAGAAATGAACTCGTACTTTCTGTTTATTGCAGTGGTTGTGTGCGTAGTCAGTGCAAGCTGTGTGAAGCTGCAAAGAGACCTCGCACTGTCAGACAGAGAATATGTTCACGACGTGAGACGGACGGTCTGCAAACTCCACTGAGGCTGATTGTTTCGTTCTGCTACCACGCTACGGAGTGTGGTGCAGTGGCTAGCTTATTGTACGGGGCTCATATGGTATAAGAAGTTTTGTCATGCAAAGTTACTACTTCCAGACGCTTCCCTATAGACTTTCATATAACGGCTTGACTCACGGCTGACTGCGTGCATGCATGCGCGTAGCTTAATTGTATAAACGCGAATGCACTCGAACTACGTGCACCTCAATACTGTCTGACATGCTGCTTTACATATCGTTGGGCGGCTGGCTAGCCTCACAACGTTACCGGAGCGTTAGAAGTGCAGAGAGGGGTGACTGGGAAAGGAAAGGATGCCCGTGGCGTACTCAAAGGAGGCCTTAAGGGGAATCAAGGCTGCATTTCTGACTAGATTTCCAATCAATACCAGGATGATCGTATCCGTTTCGAGGATGTCTGCCTCGAGACAGAGATCACTGAAGGGGCTTCGACAGGGGATCACGGCCTTAAGTTCGACTGCCAGTGGCACCTGACCGTTGATAGTCAGGGAAGTGGAAGGCCGGGGCAATCGGTGTTCACTCTATATTAGCCCGTCCTCCTCCTTCTGCTTGCGCAGCCATCCGCGAGTGCAGCAGGTGCGGCTGGCGCCGATGTCTAGGATCGCAAAGAATCTGTGGAAGACAAAAGAAAGGAGAGCAGAATTCTGTGTGGCGCGCAGAGTCATCAAAGCAGTCTGCACAGTGGCACGGATCTCTGGCGGAAGAGCAGCCAGGACTGGGAAGATACTGGAGGGGTCGATACAATTATCCAAGGAGACGTCCTTCAGATTGGTAAGAACCAGTAAAGAAGGAGAGCAGCCAGAGACGGTGGTCTCAGTACTGTTGTTGGAAGGCAATTTGGAGAGAACTGAGCTACAGGCAATTGCTGCATCTAGGCTGAGAGTACAAGAGACTACAGGGCCGCTCCCTGTAAGGAACGATTGACTGCAGGCAGGAAAGCATGAACTCAATCCCATGGTGCTGTAGAGATGGATACACACATCGGTTGTGTATCGCACTCTGGCACAAAGAAGTGTCCTCGACCACTGCGCAGTAAGAGGTGGATCAAACCACATCTGCTACCATGATATAGACCACCGTAAAACAATGTTCATCGGTTCGCTCTACTCGTCCGTTAGAGTATACAAGAGGTCTCTTCATACGCTTTTCCGGTTATTTAGCAGACTCATTCAGACTGATTTGCTCTATTTGGGCATCTCTCATTAATTGGGGCTGACAGCTAGCTTGGATATCTGCATGACTGTCGGCCCAGGCACTCGCGTCAAGCCTTGCGTCGGCGTGGTGTACGGGTATGTGCCGGGCCGGCCGGCATACAAGTTATGGCATACAACATGCAGTAAAAGTAAATATATGGTTATTATTGGTTCATAACCCTGGAAAAAGGTTTAAGGTTTATGGTTCACTTTGAATTCATGAATCTGAATCATGTTTAAAAACATATTTAAAAATGGGTTCACTTTTAATTAGTGCAAACTAGCCGTTTTTGATACTGCATGGTTAATTTGTAGGTTACAGTGTTTTTTCAATATTTTAGTATCGTTTTTGTATTATTTTTCCTGTGAAGGAATCGAATAGATTTCGGGTTAGTGTTTGTAGAGCGACTGGAGCCGCACATGCTTCTGCGCTTGCCTGCCTCCGCCGGCCTCCGCGCACCATCCTGCAGGCTCCGCCATATAAGGCAACTTGAGGAGCACGTCGAGCTGTATGTGAGTAAGCTTGCATGGAGACGCCAATTTAAGTGTATATGCCGATGAGCATGCAGTGACGTTGAGTTATAGCTCTTGTCAGTGAAGGAAGATGAAAAGAAACGGCTTGACAATATCAATGAAGGAAGATGAAGAGAAACGGCTTGATCTTGTCTATAGTAACCAACTGAGTGTATGTATATATATGCATCAATGACTCTTGTATGGCTGATGGTAGAGTATGGCGATGAGCCAGTGTGGGGCTTGACATCATGCACAGTTTAGTTGTATAGTTATAGTCGGTTATAATTAGAGTCCATTCCAATTTGTAGCGCCTTTTGAAAGCGTTTCTTTCAGATTTCCTAGGTATTTAATGTTTTTTAACGCTTACAAAGGTGATTTCAAGAAGTTTAAACGGGTTTAAAGCGAAAATGTGAGTTCCACGCTGAATGTGATTCGTCGCCGGCCCGACTACCCCTCTTGCCCCCTTGTCTAACCCGCCGCGGCCCGCGGCCCGCGGCCCCAAATGTGATGCGTCATAGAATCTTTGGCTTTCCGGGGCCATTCGGGGCACACAAAAATCACGATCATGAAAGCTTTCATGTATGGTGACATGGTCACTTGTGAGTTGAACTTCGGAAGCTGCACAACGAGAATAACACAACAGTTGGTTGAGTTGAAGAGTGACGAAGCCATTCGACATAATTTGCACCGGCAGGCACTTTGGAGACCGTCTGTCAACTTCCTGTCTCCTTGCCGTGTTCAGTCTGTCTCCTTTGGCTGTTTTCACTGTCTCAAGTCTTAGAATGCTACAAGGCTCTCTGCCACCCCCAGTTTCGCTTCCACCCTGCAAGGATCCGCCAGCAATGCACCATTTGCACCCGCTGTGCTTCCATCAACCTCCCAGAGCCCCACAGCACCCCCATTATAGGATATGTCTCCATCCAGGAGACGTTCTCATTCAGAGACGGGTCACTCGTCACGTGATCAGACTGACTCGAATCGAACGGACCTGGTTTGTGCCCTCTCAAGGCCCTCGCCTTTCTCATCAGTGAGCTCCGCCTGCTTAGTGTCCACTGCCACCCCCTCTTGCACAGCCAACTCCAGCAACCACCATAAATGAGACTGTCCCAAGAACACCCTCACCGCGCCCAGTCGGAACATCATCCAGTTCAGGCACACGGCAGCACGTTCTCCACCTCTGCCCGCCTCTTCTGAGACTGAACCTTCCCATACACAGACTGTGCCTGTCTCTGCAGGCCAAATGTATGCCCCCAGCCCCTCCCCTCCACAGAGCGAGCACGATGCGAGAGAGACTCCCAGCCGCTTCCCTGAACAGAACGATCGCATCACTACAAACGAAACAGAGAATTCCATTCCCTCTCCGCCCCCCCAAGCTGCTCCCAACCACACAGAGGAAGCAGAAACGCTCGATGACTCCGTGATTTGCCTAGAACCCATGGAAACCCCCCCTTCCTCTTGCTGGTCCTGTGAGAAACACAAGCTTGCCCGCCGTCTCTCGTGTGGGCACAAGTTTCACGAGGAGTGTCTGATTAAGTCTCTACGGTACGCATGTCGGGGCCCAAGGGACCCGGAGGCCTACCTGCGGTGCAAGTGCCCAATTTGTAGGCAGCCCGTTAGGGAGCCCGCAGTTGCCGGCAAGGCTTGGGCTTGGTTTCCGTGCCCGACGCCCCCTACCGACATTTACCCTGATGCACTGTCGTTGCGGGTCTCCAGATAGTCCGATTGATGGACGAACAAGAAGTGCCCCGACAGCACCCGTCTCTCTTTTTCCCGACAGAAGCGCTGGAAGAGGAGACACGAGTAGAGGGAAGAGAGGTGGTGACTCGGTGGCTGAGAATTATCGGTTTTGACGAGTCGGGTTTCCCTCAAGTCATATTTAGAGATTACTGGGATGGTCCGAGTAGAGGTGATCCATGGTATGTGAGAAAGTGGCGCGCTTTCCGATACGGTCTGTCCAGGAAGTGTATGTGGCTGTGTAGAAGAGCAGTCATATTTCGTTACTGTCTCCAGAAGGATTGGAATGCGGCAGTGGGGACAGAGGGAAGAGAAGGACTGACTTTGTGGCAGAGGCTAAAAGACTGGTGTTCAAGAATGCCCGAGTCCTCCGCTCTGCTCGCTTATGTGTTTCCGTGCTGGTGGGGTAAAACGAATGTGACGAGAACCTGAATTGAGTTGAAACGAGCTGGGGGGAACCAACGAGGGAAATTGCCAAAGAGAGAAAGGGCCTGTGCAAACTGGGGGTAGGGGTGGGGACGTGTGGCTTGATCAAAGGATGGGGAAGCATGTCGGAAAGGAGGGGGGGAAAGAAAAAGAGAAAGCATGTAGTCTCCATTTGGGAGGGTCATCATCGCTTCAAATACGTCATGGGTCTCTGTGACGATCCCTAGGACGATCCTCTTTCGTCTACAAAGGAAAGAATGGAAATGAATTCTTGGGGGGAGTCGCCAGGCAAGGAAGAGGGGTGAACTAGCCAAAAAACGGACGGGAACAAAAGCGGGGCATGAATCGGATTTGTTGGGGGGTTTATCTGCGAAGACGCCAACGGACTCATCAAAAAGGCAGTTGAATTTTAAGCGAACCCTGAAAGAAATGGGGGACTCTTTCAATTTTAGGGAGATGGGGACTCTTTCATTGCATTGCTGAAAGTTTCTTCTGTGGGGAGGATGGGGGCGTTGAACGAATCACAGTGTTCCTGTCTTTCGTTGTACACTAGGATCCATGCGGTGGTCTGGATGAAGCAGTATTTGCATTGGGGTTCGGGGGGGTCAAATCGGCACTTCTGGTCTCTTTTGTGTTCGCCTCTTTTGTTCTCTTTCCTTCTTTCCTCAATCTGACTAGCTGGCAATGCACGCTTGCTTGCAAGTTTATGAATAGCGAAGGGAGGAGTGGTGTTCATGCAATATCCCCGGCTGTCGTCACACAAAGAGAGTGTAGTCTCTCGCCGTTTTCCTTCTGGATTGTCGCTGACGGAGGGAATGAAGGAAGATGTTCCTGCCTGCCTGCGTCAGAATCATCGGGCGGGATTGGTGAGGGATGGTATGTATTAGGTTGCAGGTTGGTTGGTAGAGAGCACGAGCAAGAAACAGGAATCCAGACGAGACACAGAGGAAGCCCACGAGAAGGATGAGGGGAGGGGGGAGGAGTGAGCGAGATGGTGTCAACGGAGAGAGACATTTTCGTGCATTGCAGCTGCATGCGGCAGGAACGCGAGAGAGGGATTGAAAAGAAGGGTTGCGCTCCCTTTTCTGCCTTTTTTTCTTTCAACTTCTTTTGTTTGAATACCCTCTATGGGCGTATGCAGACGGACGTCGATTGGCAGGTCTCTACGGCCGATTCATGCAGTTTCCTTTGTTGACATGGTGCAAAAGCAAATCAACATGCGTGTGCTTCTTCTCCCCCTCGGCTTCTCTACTCTTTCTGCTTTTCCATTCATCCGCCATTTGTTCCTTCTTTCCATGTGCCAGCTTCCCTTTTCACTTTCCCGACAACTTCTTCTCTCTTCTCCTCTTTCAAATGCACGAAAATACCAGCCGGAGAACAAGAGACGGAAAGAAAAGACTGAGACCCCCCCAAAAGCGATTACAAATTTATTGGTCCTGTGAGCACATGCAGAATGTACAGTAGGGGGGGTGCACGCAGTGGACAGACAGGTAGACGGGGAGAGGCAATCAAAGATTATTGCGCGGCAGTTGAAGAGACAAAGAGACTCTTCCATTGCTGTGTCCAGAATCCGCAAGGTTTTTGTACTGCCGTGTTCTGTCTGCTGTTGTTGCTTTCGACGAACAAACTCTTTTTTACACCTGATGGTATCTCCCTTCCTTGAGGGTGATAGGCAGTCCAGCCTCTCTATTCCTCTTTTTAACAACTGCATGATTTATTCATTGATTGAGTGTCACTGAGTGAGCGAGCGAATGAATGAATGAAGAAATAAATGGATTGTGTTGTTTTTTTTTGTCTTCGACTGTTGAATTGGGTGTATTTTTTCAAATGGGGGATGAGCGGAATTGCCGTTCTCCCTCTATTAGGCTCTATGCGTAGATTGTCCTTGGATCGCGGGTTATTGGGGGGGCGGATCAGAGCGAAAAACATACAGAGCAGTTGCGGCAGACTTTCGAGGACAGTGCGAGTACTGAAGGAGTCAAAGAGAAGATCTCAACCACCTCTCGTGGCATCTGAGCTTAGTCCTGGGAACAGCGCGAAGCAAAAAGGCAATGGTGGGCGTACAAAAAGGTTTGTACAGTACGTACGCACCCTGCCTTGCTTCAAATATTCATGTTCGGCCGGAAAGAGAATGAGTCAGACGGCCGGGGAATTGTTTTTTATTTCATCGATGGGCCATCAAATCATGTGGCTAGACCTACGGCCGGACAAGCTGTATCCAAATTAATGGGTGCACCCTGAGTTTTTTATACATACACTGGCAATTAATGATTATTAATCATATTGTGGTCCACATTGTGTCCCGTTTCCTGACATAAAACACGCAGCCAGTGAGCTAGCATCTGAGTACCGTAAAATCTTATTATTAACCACGCTTAGTAGTGACTACTACTGGCTAGGGATTTGGTGTTAATTACTAGATATAAGACTACATTAATTTAGGATTGAACGTACAATACTATAATGCATTTATAGTGACCATATTTGATTTGATTTAATTTGATTTGATTTAATTTGATTTGATTTAATTTGATTTGATTTGAGCTTCAACCTCAAATATTTGATATTTGAGGTAAGATTTGAGGTTAACCTCTTAGGGTTCCTCACTGAGTCACTGACTTACTGTCACTCTGATCATTTTTCTTATGACAATAGTTATCAGAACATTTCTGATGTGTGTTTCAAAAATTTAAAAAAATATATATAAAATTATAACTTATCAGTTCCGTAAAAAAAATATGCCTGTGTGGCAGTGTATATACACTAGTCACTGAGACTCACTCTAGTACTAATAGAGATTAAGAACGTAAAATTGATAGATTTGAAATTGCATATGACTTTTTGTTGATACGATAAAGTTAGAGCACGTACCAAAATTGAGGTGACAATCACTCAGCTTTATGGCACTTCCTTTTCCTCTTCTTCATGATCACTTTCTTCAATGTGAATCGAATCGATCGGTGGTGGGAGCTGCTGAGAGCTTTTTCTCTAGCTTTTCGGCTTTCCAGGAGTGGGCGCTTGTGGGCTTCTATTCGGTTGCGGAGAGATGACAACGGGGTGAGACGGAAAACCGCGCATACGTTTGCTATTGCTGTTGGTGTTGGAACCGTCCTGTTTCTGGGCAGCTAAGCATCCAGAGTTGGTAAGTTCGGCTACCCTCTGTGCCGCGCCAGGGCCGACAACAAGCCCCTTGTGTTGGAGGTGAATATAGAGAGGTTGGTAGCCTTCCTCACCCGGAGTGATGACTTTCTCAGGAGAGGGAAGTTTTCCTCCAGCCTTCTCAGCATTTGCGTCTGCGGCCGCCTCTTTTGGTTTCAAATTGATCCTCCCACTGGGCCCTGCAGCAGCGGCCCCCCCTCCAGCACTGTCAGCAGCCCCCCCGTTGCCTTTTCCCTTACCTTTCTGGAACTGTTCCACAGTGACAGGGAATGTGGTCGTAGCCTTTCGACGCTCGGGGTCAGGGGCATACTGCAATCTTTCGTAGTTCACATCCAAAATGTCCCAGTCATACAGCATATCTTCGGTGGTGAATCGGTCAAAAGCGGGGTACCTCACCATATTTTCTTTGCATACCCGGCTCTAAAAACAAATGCCTCCTTCTTCCCGTTCGACCCTATCAGATTGTGTGACATGTTTTTACGGGGTGTAAAATGTTTGCAGACGCTCAAAAAGGGGGCCGTAAAAGATGTTCCAGCACCAGAAAAGTCAACACAGCTGTTCGGGAAAACGTTTAGCTGATCGGTTTATCTCTACATGAAGTAAAAGAGGGTGAAACGTCAATTTCAGTGCAGCTCAAAACATTTTTTTTTTGAGAGTAAACCATCAAGATTTAGGTTTTTTCATTTGAATCAGCATGCGTGACGGATCGGTACTTGCAAAAGTTTTTTCGGGACCTTCATATTTGAGGTTGAAAGTCATATTGATCAAATATTTGATCGTATTTGATAGGTTTTTAAACACTAGGTCTTCCCTGACTGGATATTTGATTTGAGCTTAAGCCCTACCTCAAATTAAATCAAATCAAATCAAATCAAATCAAACATGGTCACTATGCATTTAATAAAATTCTATAAAGAGTAAGTAAGAAAGTAAGGAACTATGTAAGGATTCTAAGGAATGAATGAACTAGTAAATGAAATAATGATTTAATTTAATTTAATAAATAAAAATTTACTAGAATAGTAACTAAGAATACAGTTGTAAATAGGGCTTGGAAAAGGTGCACCTCAGCAAAGGTGCAAACCAAGAAGCTAAACCAGATGCACCTGTTTTGCACTAAATGCACCTGATGCACTTGTTTTGCACCTGATTGAATGGAATTGGGTGAAAAGTGTCAGCGTCATAGCCATTTAACACGCCGTAGTCCCGCCCCCACGGCTCCCCGCGGCCCATGCATGTAAGCGTGTTGCCGGGCCGCGGTGTGCGCGAAACAAGGGCTATTAGCCGATTTTAAAATAAAAATTGGCTAAATACAGGGCCGGTCATTGAATGTACAAGTATGCATGCTCTTGGATTCTAAAGCTGCTTTCTACATCAAATCAAATCTACATATGTAGACTTCTTCTCTTTGCAGCATGAGAATTATTTTATTCAATTTGGCTACTTAGTCTATGTAATACAAACGACTGTGTACACATAACAACGAGAAGCATAAAAAAGCAAAAGGATCAGAACAACAGGTTTAAGTCAAGAAGCTGAGCCAGCAGACTGAGTCCGTTTGCATGCACAATGCCAAACGGTTTGCCGGGAGGAAAACAGCTTCGGCTACCTTTAGTAGCAATCTACAGATGAATGCCAATGCACCGCGGCCCATCCACTTGGGAATTTTTGGTACCAGAACTTTAAGACCCCTGCCAAATTTTCCTTTTTTTGCCTCCCCCTTGCCAAACTTTCCCACAAAGGCTCAAATAAGGCAAAAAACACTGCTGAAATCAAAACATCTGACCCATCGAAGGCTGATTTTCTCTAGTCTTCAATACCAAATATTCCCGAGCTGAAGACCTCTTACCAATTTTTCTAGAGTAGATGGGCCGTGCAATACACTAGGCCAATGCAGTGCTGTACGGAGATTCTTTTCGACATGAAAAAGAGAAGCAGAAACAGTATACACATATATGGGAACATGCATACACGAAGGTACATTAACACTCTCCCTCTTAGTTGCAGGTAAGGACTTTTGAAACCTAGTGCCGTGTGCTCTTTTCGATTGGCGGGCTCAATCTATCTTGGTCAGTGAGAGTGAAATTGGCTTGATCATTCAGTTTGGTACTTTACATTAGAGAGTGGAACCATTCCGACGGTCGATTCGCCACTTCCGTCTGCTGATGGTTTGACGTTAAGTTTGCATGCTCACATACAGATCTGTATCTGTACTATTGGACTTTCTGTCATGCCACGGCTTATTATTACATTTAATACTTCCAGAGGGTTTGAAGTCCATCTATGGAGTGAAGTGCAGCTTTCCTAGGGGCGTTTACACCTTTGTTCGCGTGCTGTTAGTCATACCGGTCCTGTGTACCGGTCATTGTGGTGAATCATTTTTCACTGCTCAGGCTGAAGAGGGCCTGCAGAGCTACAAGCTTTCCAAGCGGAACGATTTGATTCATTTCTACATGGGTAGTGATTATCCCTGGGTCGGGATGACGGGACACATTCTGGTTGACAGCTTCTTTTCCTAGCTACCAGGGTGGGCAGTACATTAGGTTGGTGTGGAGGGAGTTGGAGAGTCTGGGGATTGACAAAGAAACAGGACAGCCCCCTGCTGATAAAAAAGAAACCAGCAAAGCAAAAGCTGGCGAAAGCCACCGCAAAACCAAAAGACAAAGCCAAAGCCCCCCTTTCATCCGCCCACATTAGACCTAGAGGGCCGCACTTGGTCCTATATGTAAATTCTACCCCAATTTCGGTCATCTTGAATAAGAACCTAAATAATTGATATACACAAGCGGCTGAAACTACCAAATAAAGCACATCATGCTAAATTATGTTGGGTTGTTTATATTTATGCAATCATGATGTTGGGCTACATAATTGTGGTGTCTCAAAGTTGAACGATGTCATGTCGCCAGGTTTTGTTGGGCGTTGGGCTGTGTTGGACCTGTTGGACAGTGCCCAACATGCAGTACAAATGGCCCAACAGTAGCCTAACATCACTTTAAAGTGCACAACAGACATTGTAGAGCTTTTTAGACCAACTAAAAAGCATGCAATCAGGACAATCAAAATTAAAGCTAAATATTGCTTTAATATGAGCTTTATACTCTTTATAGAACGTATAAAATCGTTGTTTGAAAGTGAGGGGCGGTGTTAAGACCTTTAACCTCTAAAAAATGTGGATCATTTTCAAACAACCATTTTTTACGTGTCAAAAAGAGTATAAAGCTCATATTTAAGCAACATTGAGCTCTAATTTTATTCTTTTTGATTGCATGCTTTTTAGTTGGTCTAAAAAGCTCTAGATGATTAGGCTCTACAATGTCTGTTGTGTACTTTAAAGTGATGTTAGGCTGCTGTTAGGCTATTTGTACTGTTGGGCACCGCCCAACAGGCCTACTATTATTTAAGTAGTAACACAGCCCAACAGACCCTAAGCCCAACAGAACCTGGCGACAGAGCTGGGGGGGATAAAAACATAGCCCAACATTTGAAAGACAAAGTTTTAACTAGCCTAATATGATGCTCCAAAATCTGTTTCATATGCTAGGTTTAATGGTTTCTTCATATTCCATCTATAACATTTTAAGAGACATAGCTAAAGCAGGGGGGGCATCTGAAGTACGGCCCCCTAGGTATCAGACCCGAGGAATTTCCGGGAAGAAAGACGATATACTGAAGTCGGTTTTCAAGTGGGACTTCTCCTACTTACAGAGTTGTTAAGTCCCGGCAAACCTAAGTACCGAAATCCGATACCGACCCCCCAAAATTTTTCGGTACTTTCAGTACCTTTTCGGTACTTTCGGTACCGGCTTTTTTATATATTCTAAACAGGTTTTTAGAACTCTTTATAGACTGTTTATATGCAATGCTCAAAGATGACTAGCATGAACTTTTGATATCTAATTTGAAGCGCGAGGGGGGGGCGCGCGCCTGCATGGGCCGCGGCATACGGGCCCTGGACCGCGCATTGTGTGTGTCTCGCGTATCCTCACATGGATGCAGAACTGCCATCTGAAGCATCACCGTCTTTTTACATGAATTTTGGGGCTACAGGATGAAGGTGAAGACTGTGACGGTGAAGGTGAACCAGGCCTTCCTCAAGAAGATGGCAGGATATGACGTCTGCGTCACAACCGATGAAAGAACTCTTCAGCACATGAGTCGTTTGTCTGTTTGTCTGTCTGTCTGTCTATTGAGACTCTGAACGCGCAGGGAGGAGAACGGAAGAGGGGGGGGAGGAGTGAAGGGAGGCCTAGGAGAAGCGGCGGGAAGAGCATCTTTCGTTTGATACCCCCCGTTTCATCCTCTCCGTGTGGCTGTCTGTCTGTCTCAACATACATAAATTCATGTGTATAAGGTGGGGCTTCTTTCTCTTTCTCTACAACTAACGAATTCCTTCTACAGGAGAAGCAAAGAAGCAGCGAGGATAAGCCTTCTTTCCTGCTTGTTCCGTGTGTGTGTATTGTATTCATGCGTCAGATCGCACGAGGGAAAAAGTGCAAGAAGCAAAGAAGCAGCGAGGATGAGCTTTCTTTCCTGCTTTTTCCGTGTGTGTATGTTTTATTTATACATCAGATCGCACGAGGGAGGGAGTGTGTGTGTGTGTCACCAGCTTCTATGCAAATCAGCGTATCGCATCCGACTCGGCATGATCCGAGTCCATTGTCCGGCCGACCGATTCCAACGTGGCGACGCATCTGTTGCCATGTATTGCCATGCAGCATGTATTGATCTGATTCGATCAGCCTCAAAAGCATGTATCCTCAATTCATGCAAGCAAACAGTTCTATACATGGGTTTTATACCTCAATCCATAGACCGTTCTAGAAGACAGAAGTCGCGGAACAATTAAAAAAGCTAGAAAAGACTTTCTTAATTTTAATTTATCATTGTATTTTGTTTATTTTGTTTTATGAAGTGTATTTAAATGATATTGTAATATCAGACTACATGTGATTTTTAAGTTTGAGAGTCATTTAGGTCGGTACCGAAAGATCCGATCCAAAATCCGATACCGACCCCCCCTCTGGTACCTCCGTCTAGTCTTAGACTAGTCTAGTGGAATGATTGCTAGAATAATTGAACGAAATAAAGAAGCAAAGTAACAATCATCAGACTTGATCTCTCAGCTAAGTTTATGACCTCTGCAGACTACTATAGTCTGCAGACCTCTGAAGACCTATAGCTGAAGTGCTTTTAATAGTTTTGTAAAATTCTAAAAAAAAAAAAAATTAAGCGTTCAAGTCAGTGCCATCTGAAGCATCACCGTCTCTTTACATGAATTTTGGGGCTGCACGGTGAAGGTGAAGACTGTGACGGTGAAGGTGAACCAGGCCTTCCTCAAGAAGATGGCAGGATACGACGTCTGCGTCACAACTGATGAAAGAACTCTTCAGCATATGAGTTGTTTGTCTGTTTGTCTGTCTGTCTGTCTATTGAGACTCTGAACGTGCAGGGAGGAGAACGGAAGAGGGGGAGGAGGAGTGAAGGGAAGCCTGGGGGAAGCGGTGGGAAGAACAGCTTTCGTTTGATGCCCCCCGTTTCATCCTCTCCGTTTGGCTGTCTGTCTGTTTCAACATATACAAATTCATATGTGTAAGGTGGGGCTTCTTTCGCTCTCTCTACAACTAACGAATTTCTTCTACAGGAGAAGCAAAGAAGCAGCGAGGATAAGCCTTCTTTCCTGCTTGTCCTGTGTGTGTGTGTTGTATTCATGCGTCAGGTCGCACGAGAGAGAAAGTGCAAGAAGCAAAGAAGCAGCGAGGATGAGCCTTCTTTCCTGCTTTTTCCGTGTGTGTGTGTTTTATTCATGTGTCAGATCGCACGAGGGAGGGAGTATGTGTGTGTCACCAGCTTCTGTGCAAATCAGCATATCGCATCCGACTCGGCATGATCCGAGTCCATTGTCCGGCCGACCAATTCCGACGTGGCGACGCATCTGTTGCCATATATTACCATGCAGCATGCATTGATCTGATTTAATCAGCCTCAAGAGCATGTATCCTCGATTCATGCAAGCAAACAGTTCTATACATGGGTTTTATACCTCAATCCATAGACCGTTCCAGAAGACAGAAGTCGCGGAACAATTAAAAAAGCTAGAAAAGACTTTCTTAATTTTAATTTATCATTGTATTTTGTTTATTTTATTTTATGAAGTATGTTTAAATGATATTGTAACATCAGACTACATGTGATTTTTAAGTTTGAGAGTCATTTAGGTCGGTACCGAAAGATCCGATCCAAAATCTGATACCGACCCCCCCTCTGGTACCGAGGTACCAAAAGTACCGAGACTTAACAACACTGGAGTGGGAGAAAGTCCGTGAGAGGTCTGCTCTCTCCTCTTCTTCTTCTCCTTTTTCTTCCTTTTTTTCCTGTTCTTCACCCTCTATTGTTAGTTCGGGGTGGGGTGGGGGGGTGAGTGAAGAGGATAGCCAGGTTATGATGGGGTTGGGCTCTGACCCTTTGAGATCAGACCCTCGCTTGGGCTCTGACCCTTTGAGATCAGACCCTCGCTTGCATGTACGTGCCCTTGCTCAGAGAAAAAATGCAAATCAAGATCAAAAATAGCTTTTGTTTCATTCTTTCTTCTTTTTTTTTCTCATGAAACTATACCATTTGTCGTTGCTTTCTTTATGAGTTTACTCTAAAGGGGCATACATGCAGTTTGAAGGTTTTATGGACCGGAGGGACAGAACTAGACTACGGTGCAGCACGCAAACGGCGCCAAACATATTCAAATACTATAAATCCATGCAGAAAAAATATTGAACAGGTTAATACTGTCTTCTGCGAGCTGTCTTCTGTCTTCTGCGAGCTGCGCTCTCAGAGCGAATTGGAACGAAAGCTTCCCGAGAAGAAAAGGTGAAGAGACGGCAAAGTTTTGGGCACACGTGCAAACAGTCAAAAATCCTTAGCCGTCTCCCTTTTTCTTTGTGGTCAGAATGACAGAACAGGAGGAAAGAGACGCAGAGACGAACTTTCTGAAGTGCCCTGGCCTCTCTGATATCAGCTCAGACGAAGAAGGGACCCACAAGGAGATGCTGAAGGACAGGAAGAAGATGCCCGAGCAGCCAGCTCTCACGGAAGGTGCCATGGAAAGGCTACTCCGTGAAAGCGAGGCTCGAACAGAAGAGAAATTGGGAGGGAAGATCCAGGGACTGAAAGACAGTATAGAAGAGATAGGGGAGCATCAAAGAAAG
>JAHBMJ010001937.1:17500-20000 GCA_018398765.1 Chromera velia | reverse complement strand
GAAAACCCTCATGGTCGTCGTGGCCTTCAGAGGCACCAAGGAGCCAATCGACATACTCACTGACGTCACCTTCGTGTCCTCTCCCTTTGTCCCCAAGACACCCGTTCCCTCCTCCCTGCTGGCGTCTCTGGGCAATCCACAGGTGGCAACACTCAACAACTCTACTGTGGTATCCGCACTCGGTCTGTCGTCTGTCCAAACGGGAGGGGGAGAAGAGGGCAAAGGAACCACAGGGTCACGGGATCTGAACGGAGCAGAGCGGCAGCATCAGACGGACTCGCCCGAGTCGCCTGTTGGTCTCTCTGCTGAATCCCCCCCCCCACTGCTCGAGGTGCACAGGGGCTTCGCGCAGGCTTTCGACTCCATCAAGGGTTCGGTTGATGACGTTCTGCAGGCAGTGACCGAGGAGGCGGGGGGAACAGAGAACGTGCAGGTGACCTTTGTGGGGCACTCGATGGGCGGGGCTCTAGCTCAACTGGCAGCTGCACACTTCCACTCTCTGAAACCCTGGTTGGTCTCTTTCGCGGCCCCGGCAACAGGGAATCGACAGTTTTGCAGGTGGGTAGGTGGGCTGGGTTGGGGTGGGGGGAAGGTTAGGGAAGCACTCTAGTCGCTTTCTTTCTTCGTGCCAGGCGTGCTTTCTTCAGGAAGTGATTGAGAAATCTGCACACAGACTAGCTGTCCACTTTGATTGCTTGTGTTATGTGAATTTTATGATGGCCGGGTGGGAAGGAGGATGGGGCCTGTGTACAAGTGGAAGTGTGAAAGCCTGTGTGGTTGCATCTCTGTGCTGTATGCGTGAACGAATAAATGTTGTGTGAAAGTGCATATAAATGTATCAGTTCTTCCTGCGTGTAGCATTTGCACTCGTTACTCACATGAAGGCGCCTGTGTTGCTGCCTGAATTCCTGCAGGCTGATTGACGAGACGGCAAGGCCTCTGGGGGGTCTCCGTGTGTGGAACGACGGCGATCTTGTGCCCTCAGTCGCACAGATAGTGGGGTACAGACACGCAGGGGTGCCTCTGAAGATGAAAATCGATGAGTGAGTCCAGAAGCGAGAGAGAGAGAGAGAGAGAGAGAGAGAGAGAAGTCCTCGCATGCTTTTTTTTTTGCCTTCCTTCCTGCCTGCCTGTCTGTCTGTCCATTGGATCGTCTCTCTCTGTTTCTCCCTTCCTCTTTCCCTCCGCAACCCCCCTTCTGTTGGTGCGATTTATGCGTATATATGGATACATGCATATGTTAATATATGGATGCTGCACATCCGCGAAAACATCTGGATGGATGCATGATGCACAGTGATGGACGAATGGATCGATGGATGGATGGACGAATTGATGTATGTATGTATGTATGGATGCAGACCCGTGATGGCCCGGTTTGCCGACACCCTCTCTCGGCCTGCGCTTATGAGGCTGGCGTCGCTGCCCGGAGTGCCTCCCCATATCCTCTTCAGGGTGGGGCGCGCTGCCGTTGTCTTTCCCCTGATAGGCACAGATCTTCGGTCCAGACTGCGGGACTCCCCCGACGCCCCCCCTCTCTCTCTGCCCAGCTGGTCTCCGGAGACGCCGCAGAAGTTCAGATTGACGCAAGCTGGCCTTGTGGGTGCGGTAGGCGGAGAGGGGCGGTTGGGTCGAGGGGGGAGGGTCGGGGGGGGGGAGAGGAGAGAGCGAATAGGGGAAACGTCTTCTGAGAGGAAAGGGGGGAAGGGAGGAGAGGAGGACTTGTTCAGGCGGAAACGGAGACAAGAAAATGATTTGATGGAGACAGAAACAGTCGGGGGGGCGTAGAGACGTGCAAGCAGAGGAGGACATCAAGAAAGAAGGAAGGACTTTGTATGGCGACTTCGGATGAAACGGATTTAGAGAGCATGGATGAAGCATGGGTTGGTTGGATGGTCCCCCGCTTGTGTGCGTGACTGAAAGAAGGAATACCACTTGAGGGGAGAGCCGCAATGAAGTTGGGCAGGTGAACGATGCATGCGTATTTGTTCCTTGCTTTGTTCTTTTTGCCCAGTAGTGATCTTTCTTGTTATCCACTGTAGTTCTTTTGTTGTCGCATTTTCTGCTGCCTCGTTTGTTTGTTTCCTGTTGATTCCTTTCTTTGCTTTGCAACTGAAAGGAAGGAAGGAAGAAAATCTGGACGGACGCATGCTGTTCTTCTTTGAACATGAGAGGATGCATCATTCATTGTGTGTGTCACTTTCTGTTTGTGCATGTGCATGTCGGTGTTGATTTCTGGCGCGCTTGCGTATAGTTGATTTTATCGGAACATGCAACCTGTAGACCTAGCTGTAGACTTTGTTTGCTTTGTATGTGGGCAGGGCGGCCTGTAGAGTAGGGAAGTAAAACGTTGGCGCTATTCGTGATCTCTTTCTTTCAGTCCCCATTCGCCGTGTCTTACTTGACTTAGCCTGGCCTGACAAAGGTCTGGCTTGCTGTGGAAGGATCGAGGGAGGAAGTGTCCACCCTGTGCTGCTCTTTTTCTCTGTATTCTTTTGTG
>JAHBMJ010001937.1:0-10000 GCA_018398765.1 Chromera velia | reverse complement strand
CTTATGCAACATCCGTACAACAAAATTGAATAAATTTATAGAACTGCTATTATCATTCTCAGCTAAACAACAGTTATATTAGACACACACACAAAAAAATCTCTAATAAACCAAGATCTATACTAAGATTTAAACTAAGATATATGCGTTTTTTTTTCTGTGGTAGTACCATTAGCCTCTGATACACCTTTTCCTGCCGCCGCTAATTAATAATATTTTTTCTTTCCTATTTTGATTGACTAAACAGAATCATAGTAGTACTATGACATTACCATCATAAACTTGCTGTCAAAACACTTTCAAGTTTTCACTGTGAGATTGCTCTGAGCACCTTCATACAGATGCCTGATTTTGAGTTGAACCTGAAACGGAATTTTCTGCGCGACTTAGCATTGCCTTCAGACAGACGTCCCTCTGAGAAGCGTCCTTCACATACGCAAACAAATGTGAATTTTCAACGGTCGCACCTCCTCCCCCCTGTGCACACTCAAATATTCTACACGAGCAGTTCTCATCTGCCTGCCACTTTCTCTTTTTCAGCTCCCTCGTCTGCTCCCCACTGCCCAACGTAACGGCTTGTCGCTTCGATGGCAGACAGAGAGGTCCTCCCGCACTCAGTGTGTCGAGTGGAAAGGACCGAAGAGACAGAGACGAAGGCCGAGAGACGGACTGTTTGCCCGCTCCACGGAGACAGCCTTTCAGAAAATCCCAAGGGGCACCTCTCGGTTGGAAAAATGGTGTGCCGCTGCGAAGCAAGGACATTTCTATGGTAGGAGGCTGGTCTAGACAATCAAAGGCAGAGACGTAATGTTTTCCTGCAGCCTCCCATCTGTAAGTTCGATCCTTCGTTTTCCAATACTCTCCGTTGTCAAATTCTTCCTTTGCCATGTCTAAATGTGCACCTCGAATCTGTGAAAGAATCCCCCAGGCTGCACTGTTGGAAGAGGAAAACAAAGTGGGAGGGGGCGACTGCCAAGCAGACTCGGTAATAGTCAACCAAGAAGGGTCAAGCACCCCGACCTGTCTGCCTTTTTGAGTCCACTTCCTAACCTGCTCTGCCCTGTGTGTGCGGCCCCTTGCAACAAAAGCAGAGACACTCTCTAAGGGATCGCCGTCTGTGATTGGCAATCCGCCCATCTCTCGCAGTCTGTCATGAGGGTGGGGAACAACGCTCGGAGTCCAATCAGAAGAGAGATGCAAAAGGGGGCCGCCCGTGGAGGGCGGAGGCGGCATGAGCACCTGCCTGCTGGGGCCGCTCTGTTCTGTTCTTCTCATCGAATCTGACCCCCCTCTTGAGGTTCCTCTTTTTCTTCCTGTCCGATGCCGAATCCACTCAATTGCGCCCGGATAAAAGGGGAAGTTGGAGGCTGAAAGAGAAAGCCTGAGAGAGTCGGGAGAAGTTGACGTCCTCGGGGGACTGGCGGTGGCGGGAGAGAGGCGGGTGGGATGGGGGCGAGTTCCGCCGCCCCCCGGGGGTTGGGGTAAAGAGACGACCCTAGGCGGGTGCTGCTGCTGCTGCTGCTGCTGCTCGGAGGGGTGTGCGTCTGCAGCAGCTGAGGGGAAACTCTGTTGTTGTTGTTGTCTGCTGCTGGTCACCCCAGCAGCAGCAGGACCCGAGGGGCCCCGTCTGCTGACAGCGTCTCTCTTGTTCTTGCCACCAATGAAGCCAGACAGCAGAATGTTGAAGCCTGCCGTCGTCTCTGACCGCATCTCGCGGAGGACTTTGAGGAGGCTGAGCGAGGGAGGGCAGGTGTGCAGACACAGGAATAAGCACATGTGCACATGTACACACAAACAAAAACAAAGACATGAAGCAGGGGAAGAGATGAGCGGGCCTTGAAGATGAGTTCTCTGGACGTATACAGAAAAATGATCGCATTGACAGACAGAAAGAAAGGAAGGAAGGAAGGAAGGAAGAAGGAAGGGCTATCCGTCAGCCAGAAGTGAGGTGAGGTGAGGGAAACACCCAGGCAGGCAGGGAGACAGGGATGCAGACAGGGATGCAGGCAGGGAGGCAGGCAGGCAGACAGGGATGCAGGCAGGGATGCAGGCAGGGAGGACCCACAGGTTGATTGGGAGGAAGTCAGACGGCAGATTTGAAGGAATTGAGGCCGAATCAAAGGATTGCGCATTCATGAAAGAAACGCACAAGGATACAAAGGCAGAAGTTCATCACAACCACCGTATCAAAAGAATCTCTCCAGCCGATCAGAAGAGCAAAGCAGAAAGGACTGAGAGCCTGGTCGTCGCTTTTCAAGACGAGAAGAGCGCAACACACGGACTGATAGACAGAGTCACAAATGAGAAAAACATGCCGAAGGTGACGTGCATGACCTCATCAGATTTGTGTGTGTGTGCGTGCGCACCATCCATGTCAACTTTCTTTCGCCTCGGCATCGTGTCACTGCGCAGTCCTTTTCTTTCTTTCCAACTGCACACCCACCACGCAGCCAGCCAGTCAGAGAGGCCCTGTCTCTCTCGTCCTGCCTCCACCTCATGCACTCACCTCTTCTGTCTGACTCCTCCTCTATGCGAGCTGCTCGTGTACCGATAGTACAATTCCACAAGGAGGTTCCCCAGGTACACAAGCTCTCTGTCGGCATCCGCGGCTGCCACTCGGGGATCCTCAGAGTCCCACTCAGGAATGTAACGAGCTGGAACAGAGGAGCTGGAACTTGAAGAAGAAGAGGATTTTTCTTCTTCCCCTAATGCGTCAGCAGAATCCGAAGAGAACTTGACGCGGCTGCTTCTTGGGTGGGGGGCTCCGGGTCGAAAAGCGTAAAACTTCGTGAGCGCTGGAACCTGCAGTCAGTCAGTCCGTCAGTCATGCGATGAATGTCCAAATAGTTGCCCCCCCAAGTTCAAACACACATGGGGCTGCTGAATTCGGCCAGTGTGCCGATGAGAACCTTCAATCTGCGCAGAAAGGTGAAGTAAAAAAAAAGAACTTGTCAAAAACCTCACAGCTGGATAAAAACGACAAAGAGTCATGATCCGAAGATTCCTGCAGGCAGGCACCTGCATTTTCCTTTCTTCCTTCCACTTATTCCCTCTTTCCTTCTTTCCTTTCTCCCTTTCTCCCTTTCTTCCCTCCTTCCTTCCTTCCTTCCTTCCTTCCACTTCTTCCTTCTTTCCTTTCTTCCTTCCTTCCTTCCTTCTTCTTTCCTTTTTCCTTGCTTCCTGCCTTCTTTCTTTCCTTCCTTCCTTCCGCTTCTTTCTTCCTTTTTCCTTCCTTCCACTTCTTCCTACCTGGCATAGCTGATCGATCCATGCATCGATTGATCGATCCATCGGGGCATCATGCGATCCTTCTCTCTTTCTTCTGCACACACACCTCCATCAAGTCTGAAATGATTCGCTAAGTGGGCTGCGTTCCCTCTCTCCCCTTCTTCATTGACACGTCCGGCTAACCCCTCCACCGATAGCTAGACATTCATTCATTCATTCATTCATTCATTCCTTCATTCCTTCATTCATTTGTTCATTCATTCATTCATTCAGTCAGTCAGTCAGTCAGTCCTTCCTCTATTCCAGAGAGAGTCTAAACCTACCTGACGCGTGAGGTAGGAGTAGTAGGAAATCTGAAACACCTGCATACATTCAAATGGTTGAAAGAAAAAAGTGAAGGCACCCCAAATGCCACCATAAAAGAAAAAGAAAGACATCGATATGGAGGAAGAGCTTGAATCGAAACAAAAACAAGTCTCACCAAGAACGTCAGGTTGCCGCAGGAAAAGGGGAAGGAAGCTAAGGAGACCCAGAAAAAGAAGAAAAGAAAAGAGAGAAAAGAAAAGACTTGAAAGAAAATCGAACACACCCACCCTGTGGGGCACTTTTCTTCCCCCACACTCCCAGTGATCTTTACGGTCGTCAATCACCAGAATTTCTTCGGCTGGCCGCCTCTCCTTTTTGAAAAGGCTGCACACACACACAGACAGACAGACAGACAGACACACACACACACACACACACAGACACACAGACACACGCACGGATCCGTGATGCCCTCTCTGTATCCCATCCCCTCACTTACCCCCCCGTATGACTCATTTGCTCACTCGCCAAGCACTGCTGCTGAGATGAAGAATACGTCGTTTCCATTCCTTCTTCCGCCAGGGGGATACCTCGTCCCCCCTTTTTCCTTCCTTCTTGCTCTGTTTTCATTCATACATAGATTGACTAATTAATCGAAAGAAAACAAAAAGCTTTACCTGTCTGAAAACAGAGAGACAGGCCACATGGTCCTTTCTTTTGTTTTCTCTTCCTTTCTTTGACAAACAGACAGATATGCATGTACACCTACCTCCACACAGACAGACCAACTGACTGACTTTTGAACTTCCTTTGGGGCCATGTTGTCGCCCTCGGGGTTGTCGTCCTTCGTCCATATCCTGTAGGCAGGCAAGCAGGCAGTCAAGACGGCAGGTAGGCAGGCAGTCAAGCAGAAAGGCACTTAAATTGCGATAATTGATCGACGTGCAAGAGAAAGTTGAAAACCCAGAAGGAAAGAAAGAACCAAAGCAAGAAGGGCCCTCTGCCTTTGATCCCAAAACCAACCAACCCGTCTCTTCCTTTTTCCCGCCGCGGTCTTTCTTTCTTCCTTTAGTCCTTTTCCTCCTGTGCTCTTGCTTCCCATCCTTTACTTGACACAGCAGCCATGTGAGTGAATTAAAAAAAAAAATCTCAGGCAGGCCAACAGAGAGGAAGGATGACGGGCAGGCATGCAGGTACAGAGGCACGAAGGCAGAAAGGATACTGACTGACGTACTGACGTACCGGTCTCCGAAGAGGGAGCCCTGAGGGTCCACAGCTGCCAGGACGACGTTCGTGTACTCCCGTGCGGCCGCTGTGTAGATGCACAACTCGAAGCACGCACTCACCTGCAGCAGGCAGGCAGGCAGGATGGGTGGATCCGATCGGAGGATTCCTTCGTTCGTTCGATCGAAAGGAATGAATGAATGAATGATCGAGGGCGGCGGGAAAAGACAGCCAGCTAGGGGTTGAATGAAAGAAAAATTCTTTCTTGCTCCCTCAATAAAATTCCGCACGGACAAGGAAGTAAGCGATCAGGTGACAAGACAGACAGACTCAGTGCGTGGCTGGCTGCCTGCCTGAATTTCTCTTGGCGACTATCTACCTGACTTAGTTCTTGATTCTCTTCTCTGACTTGACTCAGGGGTCCGAGTCAGGGGGCGCACAATGTGCCTCGGAAAGAAAAATGGGACGATGGAAGTGGATGCTCAGGCACATTGAAAGAGTGGGCAAGGGCACTAAAGGGGAAGAGTCAGTCCATTAGGTAGAACAGAAAGAGAGAGAGAGAGAGAGGGAGGGAGGGAGGGAGAGAGAGACAGAGAGACAGACAGACAGAGAGACAGAGAGAAAGAGAGAGAGAGAGAGAGAGAGAGAGAGAGAGTCAACAAGTATCTGCCTGAGGTAATTCACGGACACAAGAAAGCCCAATACAACCCAATGCAGCCGTAGGGCCGGCCTACTTTCTGAAGAAAGGTCCGCAGTCCGGGTCTCAATTTGAGGAGGTACGTGTCGGGGTTGTTGGTCAATTTGAACGTGTACAGTTCGGGCAGGCCGTGTTCGTCCAGAAAGTCCGAAGCCTCCAATTTGCATTTCTCCAGACGGAGATCGTCACTTTCCAGCCGAATCTGCTTGGCTGAAGAGAACGCTTGTACGATCGTGTTGTCGACATCCAGAATCAAGGCAGGCTTCCTGGACAGCCACGCAGGGGTGTCTGTGCGAGTCAGGAACCTTTCTTCCTTCAATTTGACGCAATTGTAGCTGCCACAACAAGAGCACAGGCCACGATACAAAGCATCGCGTGGGTCGCTGTCTTTTCCGCATTTATTGCTGATGGAATGTCGGGAGACTTCTCGAAACTCCGAACACTTCTGTACGGAAAAAAATGACCCCGCTTCGCTGCTTTCCGTCTCCAGACCTAGAGACGGTGCTGCCACCCTCCTGCTCGGTGCAAACAGAAGGGACGCTGCCGCACCGACGGGGTCGGCAACAGAGTCGGCACCCTGAGGAACTCCTCCGATCATAAAGACGTATGCAGGAGGTCAATTTCGGCGTCTACTCACCGAAGCTGGGGCGACTTCATGGAAGATCGAGCAGCTGGCTTGTCACTCTTCAACACCTACCAACCCCGTCTCCTATCCAGGCATGCCAGGCAAGGGTATCGCACAAGCAAGCAAAATGGCAAGCACTGGAATCCCCAGGAACAAGTGCGAAGGAAAGTCACAGCCAATGCCCCATCATTGAGTCTGTCACACTTTTCGCTATGAGTCAATTATATACAATACCACACAGAAAAGTCTGAAAAGTGCTGCCAGACTGGAACTCATGTCCATCACCCCTGCCATGCCCCCCCTCAGGNTTGTTCCAATTCGACATCTCTCTGGCCGCGAAGGCTGGCCGCCGACCGAGCTAAATTGAGGGCTGGCCGCGAAGGCTGGCCGCCGACTGCGAGCTAAATTGCATGAGGGCTGCATGCATGGCCGCTGCATGATCCATGCATGCACCTAGCTGACTGACTGACCTTCATGCACACTGAGAATAATCATGCATACAGACTTAATTACAAGACCGTCGTGTTTTCAGCTTTGGTGTGCATGTTCTGCCTCAATGCATGATCGATCTTAGGAAAGCCAGAGCTTTTTCCCATTATGCTTGCAATATGCTTATGCAAATGCCTGCGATAGATGGGTTGTCATTCTCGGTCTACATGCGTTCGCTCGCGGACACCTCGACTTGTCATGAGTCGCAACACAGGCTTTGGAATGCTTTTGTCAGTGTATGCGGCCCACGCGCGCGGAGTAGCGCGGAGTGGCTCGATACCTGCCTGCCTATGTATCAGACTGTCCTTTTCCTGTTTTCTTTCCCTGTGAGTTTGTTTACGGATGGTGCTTTACTCATGCAGAGACCTGCGTGTATGTCTTTTGATCAGGCGGTCTGTTCGAATGTCTGTCTTTGCCCGCCTGCCTCCCCGCGTCCCCGCCTGTGTTCCTGCCTGTCTTGTTCAACATTCGTTTCTTTCATGTTGTTTTTCTGTGAGGAGCATTTGCCAAGTCGGAAGATAGACAGAAGGAAAGACAGGACTCTTCAACCAAGGAAGGGAGGTAGGAAGGTAGGTAGGAAGGAAGGAAGGAAGGTAGGGGGGAAGGAAGGTAGGTAGGTAGGAAGGAAGGAAGGAAGGAAGGAAGCAAGGAAGGAAGCAAGGAAGGAAGGTAGGAAGGAAGGAAGGAAGGAAGGAAGGAACTTCAAGGAAGGAAGGAAGGAAGGAAGGAGGGAAGGAAGGAAGGAAGGAAGGAAGGAGGGAAGGAAGGAAGGAAGGAGGGAAAGAAGGAAGGAAGGAGGGAAGGAAGGAAGGAAGGAAGGAAGGAAGGAAGGAAGGAATAAAGGAAGGAAGGAAGGAATGAAGGAAGGAAGGAAGGAAGGAAGAAGGAAGGAAGAAGAAAGGAAGGAAGGAAGAAAGGAGGGAAGGAAGGAAGGAAGGAGGGAAGGAAGGAAGGAAGGAAGGAGGGAAGGAAGGAAGGAAGGAATGAAGGAAGGAAGGAATGAAGGAAGGAAGGAAGGAAGGAAGGAGGGAAGGAAGGAAGGAAGGAAGGAAGGAAGGAATGAAGGAAGGAAGGAAGGAATGAAGGAAGGAAGAAAAGAAGGAAGGGATGAAGGAAGGAAGGAAGGAAGGAAGGAAGGAGGGAAGGAAGGAAGGAAGCAAGGAGGGAAGAAAGGAAGAACGGAAGGAAGGAAGGAAGGAAGGAAGGAAGGAGGGAAGGAAGGAAGGAAGGAGGGAAGGAAGGAAGGAATGAAGGAAGGAAGGAAGGAAGGAAGGAAAGAGGGAAGAAAGGAAGGAAGGAAGGAAGGAATAAAGGAAAAAAGGAAGGAATGAAGGAAGGAAGGAATGAAGGAAGGAATGAAGGAAGGAAGGAATGAAGGAAGGAAGGAGGGAAGGAAGGAAGGAAGAAAGGAAGAAGGGAAGGAAAGAATGAGTGAATGAAGGAAGGAAGGAAGGTGCAAGCAGTGGGGGCGTTTTGCAGGGAAAGTCGCTGGCCTTGCGGTTTTGGGAGTTTTGAGAGGTACAGGTTGGGCGTCTGTTCACCCCCAGTGTCACTGTCTTACTCGTTCTGATTCGATCAAGAGAAACTCCTACCGAAAAGTAGTTATACCTAGTGATCCTAGCCTCACTTTCAAGTTCAATCTAGATATAGCAATACCATAACATATAACACATTTTTTTCTAGTACTGAAAAACCTGTTTTTAGTTTTAAACATGTATGTAAAAAAGCTTTCTTGTTTTGATTTCATCTTTTAATTCTTTTTGGTTCAAAAGTTATGAATATTTACTTTTTCAGATTAAAAGTGAACATAGCTATACCTAGTGATCCGAGCCTGAGCCTGACTTTCAATCTATAAATAGCATTACCACAACATAACACATTGTTTTTTTTAGTATTATAAAAGCTAGCTGTTTCTATTAAATTTTTAGTATCAAAAGCGTATGTAAGAAGGTTTTACTATCTTAATTTCAGCTTCTAATTCTTTTTGGTTCAAAAGTTATGAATATCTACTTTTTAAGATTGAAAGTGAACGCAGCTATACAGTGCCTATACTTAGTAATCCTAACATCACTTTCAATTTATATATAGCAATTAATATCATAACATAATTAATAGTTTTTTGTTCTATAGTATTAAAAAACCTGTTTGTATACTGGTTTGTATAATCTAGTATATAGGTCGTATATAGTATTAAAGATACATATATAAGAAGGCTTTACTCTCGTAATTTCAGCTTCTATTTCTTTTTGGTTCAAAAGTTATCATACCTAGTGATCCTCGCGTGAGCCTGACTTTCAATCTAAATAACATTACCATAACACAACACTTTTTATTTCTATAGTATTAAAAAACTTGTTTCTAGTATCAAAGGTGTATGTAAAAAGGTTTTACTCAAAATTTTATTGTCTTAATTAATTTTAGTTTCTCACTCTTTTTGGTTGAAAAGTCATGAATATTTACGTTTTCAGATTGAAAATGAACATAGCTAATAGTATACCTAGTGAACCTAGCCTGAGCCTGACTTTCAATCTAAGTAACATTGCTATAACATAACATATTTTTTTTCTATAGTATTAAAAAACCTGTTTCTAGTCTAGTTTCTAGTATCAAAGGTGTATGTAAGAAGGTTTTACTGTCTTGATTTCAGCTTCTAATTCTTTTTGGTTCAAAAGTTATGAGTACTGGACTTTTAAGTGCTACCTGCAGATTAGGGAGTCATGCAGACATGCAGACATGCTCACACCACTCTCGATCCAAAGGAAGTAAGACGGTCTAACGGAGCTTGAAAAGCCACTTTCCCTGTGTCTCTCGACAAACCCAAGCCTTTCTACATAAAACACCGTCACTGAATTGCGCCTCTAGGCCCTCCCGACAAACCTGCACGCAGAAGCAAGGAAATGTACCGACACGCAGGCATAACTCTTGAACCAGAACGAGTGGGACAATGAGACAAAGGGGGAGAAAGCCATCCATCCTGTACCTTTTGATCCCTCCCACTTGTTCCAATTCGACATCTCTCCCTGCAAAACATCCCAACTGCTTGTACCTCCATGCACCCTCAACTCACCTGCACAGAGAACGAAGAAGACATGCAGACATGTAGGCATACCTCTTTAACCAGAATGAGTGGATAAGGAATGAGTGGATAAGTGAGATTGGAGGCAGAAAGCACGCACGCACACATATATACACACACACATACACACACACACACACACACACACACACACATACACACACACACACACACACACACACACACATACACACACACACACACACACACACACACACATACACACACACACACACACACACACACACACACACACACACATACATATACACACACATACACACACATACACACACACACACACACACACACACACACACATACACACACACACACACACACACACACACACATA
>JAHBMJ010001936.1:20000-24299 GCA_018398765.1 Chromera velia | reverse complement strand
CCCTCCCTTTCGTTGGTGACCCCCCTAAGACTGTGAGTCAGTGTCAAGAAGGGCAACCGTCGTTGAATATAATTTTTCGTCTCCCCATACACTTTCCCCTTCCCACTCCCCCTCTCTCGCCCCTTTTCATCATCTGAGCATCGCTGTCGCGACACCCCCCTCACATCCAGCTACAGAGACACAGAGACAGACAGACAGACGCCGACTCTCTGTATGTGAATCAAATGTGAGGCATGCACTCTGGGGCATGTGATCATGCATGTACACAAATGCAGTCCAATCGTCGTTGTGCTCCGAACACACGCACAGGTTGCTGCTGCAAAATCGTAGAGGCAATTAAGTGCGTCATCTCAATTTGAAGTTTCGGAGGGCATTGACGGCGAACACGAAATCCCTCATTGCGATGTGGGAGTCGAGAATCAGAGTGAACCTGCAGACATAAAGACACACACGCGAGCATTCAATGCAGGACCGAACGCCCACATCCACACACGCACACACACACACACACACACACACACACGCACGCACACACACACAGACACACACACACACACACACACACACACACAGAGAGAGAGAGAGAGAGAGAGAGAGAGAGGAGAGAGAGACGAGAGAGAGACGAGAGAGAGACGAGAAAGAGACGAGAGAGAGACGGAGACACACACACACACACACACACACACACACACACACACAGAGAGAGAGAGAGAGAGAGAGAGCTACAAAGCTGAGAAAAAGCGCGCGCGCAAACGGGTCAGCTTGAAACGGCATTGAGGTATGATCTTGATGGACTTCTTCTTCAAACAAAAAAGAAAATCGAGTCCAGAGACTTCCTTCCACCAACGGGCCAACGAACCAATTAACGCACCTACCTACCTATGCATGTCGAGGTCGTCCTTTCCTTTGTTGTCTGCGTGCTTCCACGCTGCGTCCATGCATGCAGAAAGAAATTAAGGCACCCAGCCAGGCAAGCAGGCAGTGTAGAAGAGAAGACATGTATTTTCTTTCATACAAAAACAAAAAAAGAAATTTAGGCAGCCAGGCAGGCAGGGTAGAATGGAGGACAATAAAGAAAGAAAGCGATCGAGAAACGTCAGTGATCTATGCGCTTGAAGAGATCCACCCCCGTCCAGCAAATACTCTTTTGTGACTTGATTTCTGTCGTTCAAATATACGCGGGCACACACACACAGCAGAGAAAGAGAAAGCAAAAGTACACGCGCAGGAAAACACACACAGATGTACAGGGAGAGAGGAAAAAGCCAGAGGCGAGGAAGAAAGGAAGTGAGAAGAAAGAAAGACTGCAGAGAGAAACGACACTCGAGCCGTCGATCCTTTTTTCCAAGTGCCCACTGACCGACGACACAAAGACGGGGCTTCTCGATGTCCATCATGCATTTACATAAAAAGAATTCTGTATCAAAGTAAATGCACTGACCGACGACACAAAGACGGGGCTTCTCGATGTCCATCATGCATTTACATAAAAAGAATTCTGTATCAAAGTAAATGCACTGACCGACGACACAAAGGCGGGGCTTCTCGATGTCCACTACGTGCACTCTGGGGTTGAGGGCAATCACGTCGGGGGGGGCGTTGTCGAAGTCCAAAACGTAGGCGATCTCGCTGAACATCAGACGGGCAAACTCTTTGCCGTCGCCTCTGCGTGCATCAACCACAATGAATGAATGAGCATGCATATTCGGGATTCGATATCCGTCGCTCGTGTAGACTCCGAGTCTCCTTAATTTCTGCGAGATTCTCTTTCGGCCGAAGAGCAAAGGGACAACAAGAGTCAGTTCTCTCCTTTCTAGAAGGGATGGATGCTCATGCGTGCGTCAGAAAAGGACAGGGTTGTTTCACACGCACGCACAAAAACCTTGCTTATGGCTTTGGCTTGGTTAAACAAAACCAAGAGTCATGGAACAAGGGGAAGGGCATTCAAGTGGTCCAGTTGATGACAGGTCTCTCGAAGTGCAAATCGATGGACTGCCTGCCCTCTTAATTTCTGTCTTTTTGTTTCCTCTAGTCGCCTCTGTGCGGACTTGTCACACCACAAACAAACAACTCTGCTGACTGGATCTGATCTGCTCTAACTTGATCTGATGTGATCTACCCGACTCACTGCTGGAGCTTGAGCATCTCCTGTCCTCTCCAGTTCTTTTTGTACTGGTACCGTGCAGGGTGCCTCTCCCCTGTTTTGTGGTCGAGAAAGTAGCAGGAGACCCCCTGAAGGAATTTGCAAATGTGTGCAGCTATGTTTGTATGTATGTTTGTACGGATGTTTGCATGAACTTGATATGTATGTAAGTGATCAAAAACTTCGGTTCCCTTTTTGTGGTCCGGCAAGCAGCAGGAAATGAAGAAATTGTGGCAATAAACGAGGAAGGAAAGTTCAGGGGACAAAGGTCAGAAATCGATCATCTGTGCGCATTCCAATCATGAAGGGACATGCAGGGTCGATCCGAGACGGAGCTAGGGTGGGTTGAAGCGAGCATGCACATGCCGATCCACCGACTGACTGACTGACCTTTGTGGCTTCCTTTTTGAACTCCGCCAACCTCTTCTCCTTGTCTGCCGGGGTTGAGGCCACAGGCTGCAAGGGTGGGCATGTGATTGTGGTTTTTCGACTGTGAGCATGCTTCATTTTGCACAGCTTCCGACAAGCACGAAGGGAAGAAAACTGTCGGATGTTGAAGGACTGTTGGTTGCATCGGACAAAATGGGGACAGAGAAATTGGTCCCCACGAGTCGAATTGAGGACGAACGTCCATTCGTCTTCCGTCACGAGCCCATAGACGCCGCCTCCTCGTGCCCATGCACAGCCAGGCTACACATTCATGCTCTTTCTGGCCACACAGAGGGACCCTTCAGGCCATCACGTTTCTCTTCTGTCCCTCAAACAAACAGAGAGAGATCTGGCCAGAAGTATAAAACCCTGCCTGCCGATCCCCACACCCACCCACCCACCTGGTCCCTGACGAGCATCATTTACTTTCATACAGAATTCTTTCAAAAAGTGCATGCAATTCACCCATACAGATAAAGGCACCGCCCAACCACCCACCTGGTCCCTGACGAGCATCAACGCGCCCAGAGAGGCGCTTGCAGACGCAGAGGACTGGGGAGGGAAGCTGAAGCTCCGGCTGCTCTCTGGGGACTCTGTCTCCATCTCAAAGTCCTTCCAGAATTTCAACACCTGACTCCATTCCATTCCATTTCATACCAATAGACAGACGCAGCAGGCAGGGAGACAAACAGGAAGTGAATGAAACAGGGGAAAAGTACTCGTACAGAGACCCGTACAAAGAGAGAGGGGGGGCAAGAAGAGCATCCAAGAAGACGTCTTAGAATTTCTCGAAGGATGCCATGCGCAGCATTGAAGTATGCTTCTGTCAGTGGTTCTACCCGACGAATCTGTCCTATTTCTCTGTTCGTGTTTATTCACACCAAGTCGATTTCAGTCCCATCTTTGCAGTCCGTTCGTCAAGATACGAGGCTCTGACGTACTTTCTGCTATCTCTTTCCACTTATTCGAACTTCACATATGCAGCAGGACAGAGAAAGAGGCGTATATATCCATGTGCCAAAATGTTTTTGAAAAGATACGAAGAAATAGCTGTATATATACCTGGAGTGATGTTGCGAGGTCCCCTGGTTCGAGTTCCATTTCGTCTGACGGCACGATGCAGACAAAGGGACCGTTCTCTACAGGAAGACCCAAGAGAGGCATCTCCCCCTCAGGGTCAACCTCCACCATGATCAACTTCGCACTCTCCTCTGGGGCAAGGGTGACCTTCCCTTCTTTCCGCAAAGCCTGCAATCTCTTTGCTGCAGGTTCCGGCAGTTTCTCAGTGCCGGTGTAGACATTCGTGATACAAGGGACAGACACACGGACACTGGATGCGTTTGCGGATTGTCGTGCTGCGACAGACTCAAAATGAATTCTCGAAATGTTCTCCTCAAGCAACAGTCGGTGCTCTTTTCTTCTTCCATCGTGCAAATTGATGATTTCACATGAGATCTTCTGAAGTGTTGCCAGTTTGGAGAATTTCAATAGAAGCTTTTGGAGCTGCTTGGGGGACAAAGGACCCATGTTGATTTTGCGTTTTTCTTTTCTCTCTCACTCTCTCACTCCGAAGAAGCGTTTGCTCACAGAAAAATTCGGACAACAGATAATGTTCAGCTTTCGGATTGGTCTAAGACTGCCGGATTCTGGTGCAATGAGAAAAGTTCGGGTAGAAGGCACTGTACGCAGTTTGGTCTGCTCTGACTGTGAAAGAGGAGCATGGGTGC
>JAHBMJ010001936.1:0-15000 GCA_018398765.1 Chromera velia | reverse complement strand
GCCAGTGAAAAAGAAAATCTTCCAGAAAGAAAGAATGACTGCTTGCTTTCCCCTCCTTCTCTTCTTTCCTCGTTTCTGTGGGTCGATTTCTCGCGTTCTTGCCAATCCTTTCTGCACTGACCTATCTTCCAGCCCCTTTCCTCTCAATTTCTCTCTCACCCTTGTCAGAGGGTCCACTACAACCTGTGTTTAGCCCATCTGTTGAACTTTCTGTTTTCCAATGAGATGAGACTAGGCGAAAAAAGGTCCTTCGTAGTTAATCTGGATGGAGGTCTGCTAATACGGTCGTAGTTTGATGTGCAGCCTGTGTGGGTTGACCCTTTTGCTCTTCCTCGCCTGATCAGATGATTATGCATTAATTGTCTGACGCACGCATGCAGGTCATCTCTGGAGACTGCTCACGTGCCCGCAACTACCTGGACAAGTTTGAGCTGTTCTTCTCGGAAACGAACGGTTCTTGCAGGTGGGTGGGTGATGCCCTCGTCCACTTGGCTTGTGTCTCCTTCCACTCTCCAAGGAAGCTCTCTCTCTCTTCCTCTCTCTTTCTCTTTCTCTCTCGCTCTCTCTCTCTCTCTCTCTCTCTCTCTCTCTGTCTGTCTCTCTCTCTCTCTCTCTCTCTCTGTGTGTGTGTGTGTGTGTGTGTGGTCATCTCTCTTTCTTTTTGTGTCTTTGCTCCTTGACTCCTTGATGCGTCCTCCTGCGCTTCCACATGAGATCGAGAAAGGCGTCTGCATGTCTCATCTCTGCCCATACAACTCTCTCGGTCGATCGATCTGCCTGCGATCTGCAGGTTTGTCTCCTGGCTGGACGTTCCCTCCCCGTCTCCCGGAGAGAAGATTCCTATGGGGCTGATCAAGAGAATCCAGAGGGGGACAGAGCTAGATGAGGCAGACATCAACAGGAGGGCCGCAAAGGAAAACGCTGGGGCCGCCGTCAACCTGCCGGGGTCTAACGTGGCAGTGGGATCACCCCTGGCGGCAACAACGAGGGCACGACAGGCAGCCCCGAGCTTCGGGATGGGAAGCGAGGAAGTGCAAAATGAGATGAAACCCGACCTGAAGCCGGAGCTGGGCATTCTGCTTGCTCACGAGAATATCGTGACTCTCGTCTGGACCCGCGCAGAGGACGACGACTCGACACCGACGTAAAGGAGAAAGGGTTGGAAGGACAAACAAAACGTCGGGCAAATATACAGCATGCGTGAAAAAACGGGGTCTCTATTAGAGGCCAAATGTTCGGGCAAGGTGAAAAGTCACTATGGACGGAATCAATGTTGCATGGATGCATGCCTGCCCACGTCGTTTGTGTTTTCTGCTTGTAAATGACATGCATAGGCACCACATGGCACCACGTCGTTTTCAACGTTCTCCGCAAATGACAAATGTACAGTTTGGAGCTCAATTTTATTCAAGTTTATGGTACTCTTTGCAAACGCCAATGTACTCCCAGATCACACGTGCAACTCTGTTTAAAGGTTGAGTTCAAACGGTTCAATTGAAACGGACTCGGATGAATTGTCCATTTTATTTCATTCAACTGAATTAATTTATGCTTAGAATCGTCCTGGATCGATTCATCAACACAAAAATTGTAAAAAGAAAAAAATATATATATAACATATTTGAACTACGATTCGATTTAGCTAAAATTGTACAATAAGTTTTTGAAGCTTGTTTTCCGAACACAGACTGTTTAAGATTTTTTCTTTTTCATTCCATTCACATCGATCTAAAACATTTCTAGCACTAAAATTCATATGACAGCGACTATGATGACATAACCATGCAATATATAGCAAAATCTGTTTAGCAAATTCCTGGCCAAAATCTTATAAATGAATTCTTATATATATATATATATATATATATATATATATATGGTGCCGTGAATTGGACCCCATGGGCCGTGAATTGGTGCGTCTTTGCAGTGAAAGCAACCTACTCATCCTGAATGGTCTGCAAGGGAAGTGTGGGGGCAAAGACTTCCGCTTTTCGGGTGTTTATACCTGTAAATCAAAGAATACGAAAAAAGAGGCATCCGTTGTCAATTATGCCTTGGTTGACCCTTTCCTTCTCTCCTCTTGCACTGACTGGGAAATCGCTTTCGATGGACTGATTGGCTCCGATCATGACCATGCATCTATCTGTTTTTCTCTCCTTTCTTCTTCGCTTGAGGCTGCGGGAAAGCGGACGGATACCCTATCCCTGTAGCAGTGCTCCCCACTTTACAGATCCATCAGAAAGGCAGCGGTGAAAGATGAGGATTTGCTGCCAATAGCGGCAGCAGCAAGAGAGCTGGTGGAAGAGACATGGCAGGGACTCTGGGAGCATTATAGAGAAGTTGAACCATTTGAAGAGCCTCCCCTTCCCCCACCCCCTCCTGTGTCTTCCTCCCTACCCTCCTCGACAGCCTTTTTGCCCTCTTCTTTGACCTCCTCCCCAGTGAGCCCTCAAGATAAGAAAGACCGGGTGAAAGCCTTGGCCACAGCCTGGTATCAGGTTTTGGTTAGGCCAGTGAAGGAAGTAATAGCAAAAACGACAAAGAAGCAACAGCCTCCTACCTTCAAAACATTGTTTAGAGAGAAAGAAGGGTGGTGGGATGAGGAATGTAAAGAGCTGTAGGAATACCTGAAGAAAGCAAGGAAAGAAGTTGAGGACTGTGCAAGTGGGGTGGAGAGAGAGTTAAAGCAGGAAAGGGTGGAAGACATCTTAAAGAAAAGGAGAGAGATCTTCCGGCAGAAAAAGAAGAGATATGAGAGAGCGGAAACTGAAAAAGCGAAGACACATTTGCTTAATGACCCTCTCTTCCTTTGGAAAGAAAGGAGAAAGTTGTCGAAAGACGGTCTGAGACCAGGGGCAAGAGACTTCTCAAACTATTGGACACGGGTTTTTGGGGAGGGCGAAGAATTGCCAGAGCCTGATCCGGAGCCGGAGCCCCCGAAGCAATTCATTTTCTCGTATAAGCAGGTAACTGATCGTCTGAAAGAAATGGATAGAAAGAAAGCGGTAGGGCTCGATGGCATCTCTCCTCAACAACTCGACCTTTGCTTTTGTCACTCTCTCATCTCTCGCTTCCTTTTGTTTGTTTTCTTTAATTTAATGCATGCATATGCATGTTAGCCTGATAACTAGAATTTGTTGAGAATCGTACCCGTCCCGAAAGGTCCCCCTTTGCCACAGCCGAATGACTGGCATCCAGTCCATGTCGTTAACCCCCTTACAAAGCTCTTTTGTCTCCTTATGGATGATAGAATCCGTCAGCAAGCTCGTTTTAACGACAGACAGATCGGGTTTAGGAAAGGGGTGGGCACAAGAGAGGGGATCGGAGCAGTGGTAGGCTTGGTACAGAAATGCAGAAGAGGTAAGAAGGGGCTCCTGGGCGGATTTGTCGACTTCTTAAAGGCGTTTGACTCCATCCCTCGGCTGAAGCTTTTGGCAAAGCTGCAGGCTGAGGGAATAGAGAAGAGAGATCTGTTGATGATTGCATCAATGTATAGAGGCGTGAAAGTGAGAGTCGATGGGGACTCGGCTCTATTCCCAGAGGGGGCAAGGGTTAAGCAAAGTGATGCGTTATCCCCGTCGCTTTTTCATTAATGACCTGCATGATGAGATTCAGAAAGGAAAATGGGGAGATGGAAAGGAAACGGAGGGGTTTCACCTTGCTGGGGCCAGTTTGGGAAGTATAGGCTACGCTGATGATCTTGTCTTGTTTGCACACTCAGCAGCCGACCTCCAAGCAAAATTCGATACCCTGGAGGGGTATTGCGGAAAGTGGGGGTTGAATGTCAATCTGAAGAAAACCAAGGTCCTGTGCCTTTGTGAATACCGCGAGGACTGTAACGGCATGATTTTGTACCAAGGGAAGGAAGTAGACTGGTATGATCAATACAAATATTTGGGTTGCCTTCTGTTTGAGGGAAAGGATTTGATTCGGTCGATTGAAGCACGCCTACACAGTGCAGAGCGTGCAATGGGGGCGGTGATTGGTCTGGCTGCGAGTCTGTCTGGGTTGCCTCTTGGGAGAAAGATGCAGCTGCTGAAGGCGTGCTAGGAGCCGGTGGCACTCTATCGCCTGGAGTGCTTTCCAATAAGACACTCAGTGTCAGGGAGACTGGGAGGCGATTGACAACTTGTGGCTCCGGTTTGTTTGATGGGCGGTCCGACTTCCGGTCAGGAGTTTGCGTGTACCCTCTCTTTTGTCTGTTAATTTAATGTCTGGTCGCGCGCTCTTGTATGCTCGTTTTGCTTCATTCTGGATTGCACTTAGCCGTTCACATCTCCGTATTCCTCAGGCTCTTTTGAATTCATAGAAGGGACCAGCGGGGCAGAAGCAAAGAAGAGCCGTCAATGGTCTGTTCAGATGGGCAGGCCTTGACTTTTTGACGTTTCTCCCTGTCCGGAGCTCAGAAAGACGGGCCCCGAAGGGCAATTTGTTTGTTTCTGCCAAAATTAAGGATGCCTGGGGAATAAAATGCATAAAAAGGGGAGACAGGGAAGAAAGGGGCAACTTCCCCCTGTCTGCCTCTTTATCAGAACTACAGAGAGCTCTTCCGTCTTCTTTACGTTCTTCTCTATTTCTTTTGTCTTCAAAGAATGCCCCCAAGGTACGGATGTCCTGTCTGCCGAGAAGTGCCTTATGTGAGAAGATTGAGCCACTCCTAAGGGTATTGACACTAAATCGGAAGGGTCTGACGGGGGGGGCCAACTCTCCGGGAGAGGTGTTTTGTCTGGCAGAGGGTTGTTCAAATAGAAAAAAAATTGATGATCTCTGGCACCGGCTTTCAGTATGCTCCAATTGGATAGATTTTGAAGTAAGAAATAAACTAAACAAAGTGGTAGAGGGAAAGAAAGTGAAGTAAAGGATTCAGAGAGAAGGAATTGAGGGATCGGATGCAACCGAAACAGAAGCGAGGAAGATGCTGCTTTTAGCTTTACAAGTCGATCCGTATGAAGCATGCAGAGCCGTTTGCGATCTTTGTTACTCATTGTGCATGCCTGTTTCTGTGTGAACACGACCTTTTCTTCTTCTGTTTGAGTCTTCTATTGCCACCTCCAACGCGCATGCTGCTCGTGAGCTCACCAAGCGAGCACTTCAGGGGATCTCGCGCTTAGCTTTATCTCTAGAGTTGAGTGATTGACGATCTCTGGCATGAACATGGGCTGCTGGGAGCACGGCTCCACTCTAGTAAAGCCAACTTCATTCATTCATTCATTCATATACATACATATATATATATATATATATATATAATATTTAGGACTACTTTAACATGACTGCAGTCTTAAGCTTCTATGGCCCTGGGCTCTCTATGCTTTCCCACGACTAGTTCACGACCCTAACTGCCTTATCCGTGAGGAAAGGCTGATCCTAGGGCTGATCATCCTTCCTAGCATCCTTCATTCTACCCGATTGTACCGATCATTACGGCCGTTGCCGTATAGCGCCGCTGCCCCTCGATCCTCCGGGGCCTCGACGCTGACTCTTATCTCCTCCCCCTGGCGCTAGTCTGAGCCTTGGTGCCTCAAAGCAACCCGCTGGCTGCTGAGCCGATGCTCTGTGGTATGCTCCATGCATTCTAGCTTTCATGTAGGCGTCTTTATTTCTAGTACTTCCCTATATTCATAGCCAGTATTTTTTTTTTTTTGAACGCTAATTAAAGCATTATTCTAGTCATCAATGACTTATGCATCATCATCCTAGGCCTAGCTAGAGGCCCTAGACTTCTATGTATGAAAGTACGATCAGAAAAAAAAAAAAATAAATTTTCGATTTTTTTTTCTTTAAAAGCGCAGGGCCTCAATTGCAATAATAATTCATTCAATTTGCTTATAAAATTAAAAATTAAATTGAACAGTATTAAAGTTCTGATTAAGCTCATACATTTTTTGCATGTCAGTATTCCATTGCAAAATATTAAAATTGATATAGTGAGGGATATTTCTAATATTATTTCAAACCGTCTAATACTGTTTCATATTAATTTTCCAGCTGTTTTTTTGACTGAACCACCAAAGGCCTAGCTAGCCAGGAACAAATAATTTGTGTGCAAAAATCAAAGAACCACAGCGATTGCATGCATAATGCACTCTTCAACCAAAAAAAATAATTTGTTACATCGAACTCGGTCGACTTTCGTCGATTCGTCTCTGCAAGCGCCGTCACGACACCTGAATGTATCGAAACCTGAAAAACGTACAGTGCTGGCAAAAACCTACTATCAGCAATTCACCTCTAGATTCACCTCATACAGTTCAATTTGCGAGTATGCATGCAGGACGCTTTAACAAAGAAGAAGCTCCACATTCCGATACGTTCAGCATTTCCGATCCTCACAATGCTCACATGCAGCAACTCAAAAGACACACTCTGCTCACTTGGGAGTCCACCTCCGATCAACGGAATCTTTAATTCTCTTCAGACCCCATTCGGCATTTACTACGACTCTGGAGCGGCTTTGCGATCCGTGAAGCCAAACGTCCGTCGAAACAACTGGAGCTCGAGTGTTACAGCGACATCGCTTACGTTTACAAGCGGCCGGCCAGACCACAAAACCGCATTGAACGCAATGGACGCAGAAAGAACAATCAAAGAACGAAAGAATTCATGCACGCCTCAACGGAACCAATCGATTCTTTTTATTCACTCACTCACTCACTCACTCACTGCAAACGCATCCACACAAGCAGGTGGAATTGAAGGCCACTTCTTCCCTCCTCTTTTGACCTGTAAATTTACCCGCAAATCTTTCAAGTGATCCCCCACCCACCCAGCCAGCCCAGATCAACCCATGCATGCATCAGAGTCCCTTGTTGTAGAAAACCGTTGCGTCTGCAGACAGCCCGCTTTGTTTCTGCAACTCTCCCTCGAGCTCTCCCAGTCTGACGCTGGCCCTGGAGGGAAAATACGCCACGGCTGCCGGGAGGCCGATCCCAAAAGAGACGGTGGTGAGAAACGCCGAGATCGCGACGCCCAGCCCCGGAGAGGAGGCTGCCAGGGCCGTGAAGGGAGGCATGGAGGTGACCAGGGGGGTCACGAAGAAGACCGGAACCTGGAGGATCGCTCTAGAAATCACAGTGTCTCGTACCTGCACTCAGTGCATGCATTTGCTTTCAAAAAGAATTCTTTTTTCTGTATTGAATACACATGCGGAACCTGGAGGATCGCTCTGGAAATCACAGTGTCTCGTACCTGCAGTCGGTGCTCAAGGGGAAGGGATCACGTGGTGTGATGAAAGGGAACATCTGGAAGCGTGCAGGTACGGAAAAAGAGATGAATGATGACAGGCTTCCTCGAGCCTTGTGAGTCTGTCTGTTCGTTCGTTCATCCACTCATCCATTCACTCATTTCGTAGGCACGTATGTGAGCGAGCAAGTAAGGGACAGACAGAATGAAGGGTTGGCAGATCGACATGCCAAGACAAAAAAAGGGAAATCCACACGTGAGATGGAGAAACCAGCTCCAGAGATGATTGACAAAAACAGGGTGAGTCATGCAGTGACGAGGAGCCAGAGAAAGAAAGAAAGAAAGAAAGAAAGACGAGAAAGAACTCTACCTCGGAAAAATATTCGGTAATAAATACAATGTGGGAACGAGGGAAGGTCGGGATGGAAATCGAGAGAAAGAAAGGAAGGGGCGGGCCGGGAGGGTCGAAGGGAGGAAGGGAGGGCGAAAGCGAGGAGCGAGCGGAAACACTAAGGATAAGCAAAAGCACAAAATGGACGTTTTTTCACTTGCAAAAAAAACTCACCGCAAATTCAGCTGCCTTTTTGCTCAGTCCCAGTTCCTTTCCGTTTCCGTCCTCGACTGAAATCCCTGAATCGATTTCTCCCTTCCTCATCACATACGCATTCCCACAGGAGGCCACACAGGAGGACGGAAACGCAACAAATTTCAAAAGATTCTGTGCGGTTGCCGGAGAGAAGCTTCTCTTGATGAAGGTCGAAACGCCAAACGCAACAATCAGGGCTGCAGAGACCGCGCCCGCATAGGACTTCAGAAGCATCTCGTTGGTCATCACACTCGACGCATTTCGGTTGAAATAGTTCACAAGGGCGTTTTGGGACTGATTTGCCCAGTTCCAAAAAAGCAAAGCAGGCGTGGTCGTGGCAGCCATCATGGCAATGCAAATGGGCCCGTTGAAAGGGACGTAACCTGCCATGCGGAAAGGGGGGGGCACAATCTCATCCGTGTCAGGATGCAATGCCGAGCTAACGAGTTTTTGTGCCCCCCAAAGTTTTTTGTCGTCACTCCCACCGTTCTTTTTCGCATCCTCAATGAACTTTTGGGCCTCTCTGACTTGTGCATCTGAAGAGAGAATGGTGCTTGGATCAAAATTGGATATCAACTGAAACCACCTTCCATTGAAAGAACTTTGATCGAATCTACAGGCCCCTTTGTCAAATCCGAAGTTCGGGGGGTCCTGGCGGGATTCAACCAACTTGGCAGCCATGGACACTGACACCACGCCCAAACCCATCCCAATGGAAGCAGGGATAACGCGCTGCATCCTTCCACTCAGCACCTTCAACTCTCTGTCCTACGATGCTCTACGCCGTCTCCTGACAAAAGTGAAAAGTCCACGCCTTCCTGCACGCACGTTCGGCACAGAAGCGGCAGCAGTCCAGAAATTGGCAGATGAACGACACTGGCATCAGCTGAATTACGTGAAACGCAACGGAAAGCTTCGTCAAAGCTCGGCAAAGCCATCTAAGTAGTGAGCATGAGAGCCCTTGGAGACGGCCGAAAAGAGTGACTCCGTGCGAACATTTGCTGTACCATAATTGTGGCACTTACACTAAACGTTCGGCACAAAATTTGCTTTCCGGGGCCGCGCGGGTGCATGACGTTTTGCAACACAAGAAACGCGGTTGCAACAACTTGTGTGAAACAGTTCCTTCTCCGAACTCCCTTAATTACTGAATCTCCACTTCCAACCCTGCAAAGAGTGTCTGCTCATTCATTGTCTCGACATCGCTTTGTCACATCAATCCACCAGAGGAAGAGTTCCCAGGGATACGAGTGTATCTATCTCTTTGTCTATCGAGCAATGAAGGGTGCTTTCTTTCTCGTGTGCGCGTTTGCACTCTGTGCCTCCCCGTCTCTAGCACAAGACGAGGTGATTGCCCCCATCGAGGTTGTCCCCGATGACGGCACCTCTCCTCAACCTGCTGCTGTGGCAGATGTGACTGCCCCCCAGGAGATTCCTGTGGCGACTGAAGGTGAGTGTTCACACGATTTGCTTCTGCTATAGGTGTCCCAAGTCTCTTGTACCAAAGACCGGAATCACGTTCTGTGCCCTGTACATGCAGAGGAGGAAGAGCAGGCACCTGCACCCACTGAGGTCCAGCCTGAATCCGAAGAAGAGCACGCGTGCGTCGATGATCCCGACTGGGTTGACACCGACAACGATGGGTCAGTGAGTTGTAGTGGAGGGGGGGTGATTCATTCGACAGCAGAGATACGTCTCAGGTCCATCTGGGCAAGTCCAGAGTGGTTCGGTCCCTGTTTCCTTGTGCACCCCGCTTTGGTCGTGCGAACAATCTCTTCCCACTTCTTCGAATCTCTCTCACACTCGCTGGGTGGTCTAGCCTCTCCTCCTCTCCCCGGTCTCTCTGCCGTCTCCTCTTTTCTCTTTTCCCCCGTCTCCTTTTCTTTCCTTTGCCTCACAGAGGCACCCCTGACTACTAGGTTGCTAGAGACCTCTCAATTGTTTCCCTCATGAATGCAAATGACTCATTTGATGATGCACTCGTTACACTCTCCTTCCTTCCTTCTGTCCTCCTTTTGTCGACTGCAGGTGTGCGGAGTACAGTGAGAAGTCAGTTTGGGGGGATGCAGAAATCCAAATAATGAAGATGGACAGCGAGGCCGGCAGGCAGGCAGCGGGCCGGCAGGCAGCCAGACAGGGGGCAGACGGATGGACAGAGAGGCAGAAAGGCAGGCAGACAGGGAGACAGGAAAGCAGGAACGCGTGCAGTCAGACAGACAGACAGTCAAGCAGAGACGCAGTCAGGCAGACGGCAGAGATATGTGATGCAGATACACAAAGGCCGTCTCCCTCTCTCCCTCTCTTTCCCTCACCCACACGGACACACAGAGACACTTCCCTGTCAGGTCCTCTGAATGAACTCCAAACATTCGCGCTGCGGCCTGATGTTCTGATTCGTTTTCTTCCTTCCTTCGTTCTTCGATGTGTGTGTCTGCAGTCCTGAGTGGTGCGAGGAGGCCTTCCTGTTTGTCGGTGCTACTGACATGGAGACTGCCCTTGCTTCCGTTTCTGCCCTGGACAAGTGCTGCATCTGCAAGCCCTTGAGGGAGCAGGTCAGGAGATCCGGCCCCTTCCCTGCCCCCCTCGCTGTGCCTACCTCAAAGGAACATCACCAGAACAACCAGCAGCCCGAAGCCACCCCCGCTCCCGTTGGACCTGCCACCACCCCTGAGGCAGTCGTCGTCGAGCCTGTTGCCAGCCCCGCTCCCGTTGAGCCTGCCACCACCCCTGAGGTAGTCGTCGTCGAGCCCGTTGCCAGCCCCGCTCCCGTTGAGCCTGCCACCACCCCTGAGGCAGTCGTCGTCGAGCCCGTTGCCACCCCCGCTCCCGTTGAGCCTGCCACCACCCCTGAGGCAGTCGTCGTCGAGCCTGTTGCCACCCCCGCTCCCGTTGAGCCTGCCACCACCCCTGAGGCAGTCGTCGTCGAGCCTGTTGCCACCCCGGCTCCTTTCGTTCCCGCCACCACCCCTGAGGCAGTCGTTGAAGAGCCCGTTGCCACCCCGGCTCCTTTCGTTCCCGCCACCACCCCTGAGGCAGTCTTTGAGGAGCCCATGGCCAGCCGGGCTCCTTTCGTTCCCACCACCACCCCTGAGGCGATCGTTGAAGAGCCCGTTGCCACCCCGGCTCCTTTCGTTCCCGCCAGCACTCCTGAGCCTGTGCCGACTCCTGAGCCTGTGCCGTCTCCTGTTCCTGTTGCCAATGGCGGGATGGAGACGACTACCGTTGTCAGAGGTGACGATGGCACAGTGACCACTGTTGTGGAGACTGCGTACCCCGACGGCCGCGTGCTTGTGCGCGAGACTACTGAGAGACCTGACGGAACTTCCACCACCCGCATTCAGCACTACAGACGTTCGTCCTCCACAACCGAAGATCCCTTGTTTTTCTCGGCCCCCACCTCTGAACCTGCAGCACCGACACCTTCCTTTGAGACACCTGCACCCGCAGCAGCACCCACTGAGGCTCCCACCCCCGCCCCCACTCCTTCTTTCGTCCCCTGGGCTCCTACTCCTTCCTTTGAGACCCCTGCACCCGCAGCAGCACCCACTGAGGCTCCCACCCCCGCCCCCACTCCTTCTTTCGTCTCCCGGGCTCCTACTCCTTCCTTTGAGACACCCGAGCCCGCAGCAGCACCCACTGAGGGTCCCACCCCCGCCCCCACACCTTCTTTCGTCTCCTGGGCTCCTACTCCTTCGTTTGAGACGCCTGCGCCCGCAGCAGCGCCCGCTGAGGCTCCCACCCCCGCCCCCACACCTTCTTTCGTCTCCTGGGCTCCTACTCCTTCCTTTGAGACGCCTGCGCCCGCAGCAGCACCCACTGAGGCTCCCACCCCCGCCCCCACACCTTCTTTCGTCTCCTGGACTCCTACTCCTTCCTTTGAGACCCCTGCGCCCGCAGCAGCACTTACTGAGGCTCCCACCCCCGCTCCCACCCCTTCGTTTGTGTCGAGAGTCCCGACCTTCGACTATGGACCTCAGCCCCTCCCTGCCGAGCTCCCCTTCCCCGCATTCCGGCCCATCGGACCCGGCCGTCCTTACAGTGAAAGCTCCTTCGCTCCTTCCTCCGACGGCCCTCGCAGAGCGCCGGTGATTGCTCCCACTCCCGCACCTGCACCTGCTCGTGCTCCTGCACCAGCACCTGCTCGCGCACCGGCTCCTGCTCCTGCACCAGCACCTGCTCGCGCACCGGCTCCTGCTCCTGCACCAGCACCTGCTCTCGCACCGGCTCCTGTTCCTGCACCAGCACCTGCTCGCGCACCGGCTCCTGCTCCTGCACCAGCACCTGCTCGCGCACCGGCTCCTGCTCCTGCACGAGCCCCCTCCACCATCCCGATGCCCCTCCCCATTTCCCCCAGCACCTTCACCAGCAGGACCAGATTCTTCACCCCCAGCGGTGCCGTTTTTGCCCCTGCGATCACTCGCGTGGGTTCTTCCTTTGTGCCCGCCATGACCCGTGTCACAACCGCGCCTCCTCGCCCCGTCGCCTCATCGTCCCCCACCTTCGTCGCCAGCGCTCCTCGCGTCTCCGCGCCTGCCCCCACCCGCTCCAGGTTCACCTCCAGACCTGCAGTGGTCTCCGTCAGCCCTGCCCCGGCCCCGGCTCCTGCAGTCTCTGCTCCCGCCCCCACCTCCACGGCTCCCCGTGTCTCATCTCCTCCCACCCGCACGCGCTCCCGTTTCACCTCAAGACCTGCCGTCGTTTCTGTCAGCCCCGCACCTGTCCGCGTGCCTTCCCCGGCCCCGGCTCCCGCCCCTGCCTCCACAGCTACCCGCGTCTCCTCTCCCTCTACTCCCACGCGCACACGGGTTACAAGAAGGCCAGCAGTCGTGTCAAGGAGCCCCGCTCCTGCCCCTGCCGGCTCTTCCACTCGCCCCCTCCCTCGTCCTCGGGTGATTCCCAGAACTACCACCGTCACGAGAGCCAGACGACCTGCAGTCACACGCCCCCGTGTGACCCGCACCGCCTCCACTCCCAGATCCACAGTCACAGTCCGTCGGGGTGCACCCACCGCCACCGTCTCGCGTCCCCGCTACACCCCCGCAGCCCGCCCTGCCGTCTCCGTCTCTGCCGGCGCACCCCGCACTCGCACCCCCACACGCACCCGCGTGGCTACTTACCCCGGGACTTCCACAGTGACAGTCGGGCCCTATCGTCCAGTGCGCGCCTCCCCTTATCTGAGCTCCAGGTCTGCCGTCACCGTTTCCCCCTCGGGGGCTGGGAGAAGAAGGCCCTCTTCCTCCTCCTACGCACGCGCCTCCTATCCCAGAAGGTCCTCCTACGCCCCCTCTGGATACAGAAGAACCTACGGCCGTGCGTACTGAGCCTGCATGTTGTTTGTTGGATCGAGACGTCCAGGCGTCTTCAGACACAGACCTGAGGGGTCCCGCAGAAGATCGAGTGATCGAATGAAGGGAGAAGACAAGACTCATGCGTGCGTGCGTGCGTGCGTCCGTGGGTCACGGAAGGGGCCTGCATGTGCGAGTTCCATTGTGGAGTTTTGAGGAGTCTTCGAGTGGAAGAGCAAGGAATGCAAAGGAAAGGAAAGGAGAATTTGGTTGATTCCAGAAGGCTCCAAGGATGTTTGTTGTACGGAGAGAAAGAGAGAGAGATGTAAAGGCAGACAGAAAGAGAGACACACACACACACACACACACACACAGAGAGAGAGAGAGAGAGAGAGAGAGTGAGAGAGGGAGGGAGAGAAATAGAGAAAGTCCAATCGTGGGAAAGAGGGGCTTGGGACTTGCACATCGCCTGTTTGGTGTTGTCTGCATTCATTCCTTCACGCCGTTTGTATAAAACGAAGTGATTTTATACACCCAAATGGAGTGATTGATTGGAAGAGAGGAGGACACACAGGCAGGGGGTCGGGGGGCTCAGGTTTTTTCGGTTTTTTTTCCTTCCACTGCATGCTCGCGCGTGACGTCGTTTGTGTGTTCCGTGTTTGTTTGTTTGTTGGGCGCCTTTTTCTGTAAGTTTGTTTAATTCAAGAATGAATATAGGGTAGACGGCAGGTCGCTGTCGCTCGTTGTTCCCCTCAAATGGGGGTCATCAAATGAAATATGTGATTGATGGTCATGAAAAAATCGCACGTGCGTAGATGTTTCTTTAACTCAGTGAAGTGAGTTCTTCCATTAATGATAGACGAGGGAAGATCGAGGGGGCAATCGTGGAATGGAAACGGGGAGGGGTGGGCAGCTGAAAGGGTCGAAAGGTGCATCGTGAAGAATTGCCCCTGGGTTAAGTTCCTGAAAGACCCGGTTGGTTCCTGCATGGGATTTTGTTCCCCGTTCTTTGGTTTGTTTGATTGGGGTGGGGGCTGTATGCGTGCCTCGTTTTTCGTCTCGTGTTCGACTGCGTGTGAGAGAGAGCTGAAGGAGAGAGTCGACCCAGTGTGCAGGGTCGAAAGTTTGGGAAGGGAAAGAGGAAAGAAAGGAAGGAATCTCTTGTGGCTCTCGTACTTACTTGACTTCTTGTGTCGCTTGCTTGTGTGTCCTGACTTGTTGTGTGTCAGTCCTGGTGCGATCAGATCAGTATGTGATGCGAAAGATAAGAAAAAATCAAGTGTGGAAATATGGATGGGAGCCCCTAGGGGAGCCCAGCACTGTCATTCATTCTTTCTTCGCAGATCTATGCATTGAGTCGCATGAGAGCTAAACATGGAAGTGCCCGTGTTTTCCATTTTCAATGGCATTTTGTCCAATCAGCAATCGTAACGTAACAGCATCAAAACAGAGACCCCAGACTCGGGGCCCAGAGAGCATGCTGCATGTATAAGTACATGAAACTATTATCTAAATTCAATGTTATAGAAAAAATGATGTTTATTTTTATTAAAATTATAATCAAATGCTGAATTATGCTAAATGTGGTTAATTAATGATTTCATCGATCAGTAGTGACCAGATTTGATTTAATCGAAGTAGGGGATAGTGACCAGATTTGATTTGATAGGATTGGATTGGATTTGTGACTGATTTGATTTGAGCTTCAAGCTCAAATCTGACCAGATTTGAGGTAGATTTGAGGTTGAAGTCTAGAGGTCACTCTTGATACTAGTCTTGACAGCACTAAAGACAACATAACACAGTCAATACCACTAGCAAATCCTAGAAAGCCCTAGTTGTAATCAGCCACTTATAGAGAGGCGGCGGCGAGCGTGCAGTGGTCGGCCCGACTCGGCCGGTCCCGAGCCGCGGCGTTGCTTATCGGGGCAGCGCGGCTGGAGGCAT